>WHPZ01581535.1:0-19215 GCA_016617965.1 Macrosiphum rosae
CTGAATATTAAATAACGAATTGAACAAAGTTTGAGTCATATAGAGTTGATACATTTAACGGGGAACGAAGTGCACGGGATCAGCTAGTAATAATATAAAATATTATCTTAGGCAATACTATCTTATTGTTCAGGTAGAAGAAATAAAATTAATAATATTAATATTTTTATACCTAGTTATAAAATAATTTATATTATTATACACAAACTAAAGGGGCGTCATGTCACCCAAACATCCACCCTGTAAATGACACTGCTTCCAGAAGTATATACTTGAATTGCACATCTACAACTCAGTGTGATTATTAAATCCCTAATTATTAACAAAAATGTAATACAGCAAATAAAATTAAAATACGTCATATTACTTTCGTATGAGGTAACGATTGAGATATTGATTTCAATAACTCGATTTCAATAACAGCATGTAGTGAAATTGCCTATCCAACACGCCGTGTGATAAATTTTATCATTGAATCACATTATTATTTATTTTCACCTGATTTAATATATTTCTATGATACATTTGCCCTTAAAAAAGTTAATGATGCGATTATGTGATTATGTCGTATAGTTTTTTTTTTTTAATACATACAATTTTAAACACCTCATTGACCATTGTGGACATGAGCTGCAATAATATTCGAAGTTTATACACGTGTATATTTCACACAGACGAATCAGGTCACACACATAAAGTTTTGGTAAGGTAAAGTTTTGACAGTTTTCGTTTGCAAATACGTTTGACCGGGTGAAGACCTATAGAAGCAAAAATAAAATTTTGCCAACGACTGCAGACGGTTTGGAATATCCATCTGCAGATTGTAAGTGCTCGTTGTACTTCCTCGTTAGTGCGGTCCGAGATCAGATGTAAAACGACGTGAGCGGAGGGCGGCTACGTGACGTCGACAAGCAACAGGAGTCAAACGAAATGATTGATTATTTAATATATACATTATACATGTATGACGTATATTATATATTTCAACTACTATAAATGGTATACTGTACACACCGCATTTATAGTAAGAATTGGGTACATCATCCTGATGGAATAACACGATTTCCGGTAGTTTTGTTCGAGCGTTGTCCGATCGTCGTCCTCGTCATCGTCTCCGTTCTGACCACATCGTATAATATTATATTATCATTATAATCGTCGGTCACTTTCCGCCAGCGATATCCGATTATGACATCAGGTAAATATCTAACGTCAATATTATTATCAACGCGGTTCGGGTTGGATGTTCGCCATGTCCTAGGCATTTCCGGTTGCGATTATTCAAATACGTCGTGTCAAAATACACACACGAGGTGAGCGTAAGCTTAAGTATAAAACAGTGAATTATACGTTAAATTGACGTCCACTTACTAAATGTGTAGTTACGGAATTCAGACTAACCATTTTTGTGTTAAAACAAACATTTTAGTATAAAATAAATTATGCAAATGGATATAAATATACTAGGCACTAGGACGATTCTAGTTAAAAAAAAATAAGTACCTACCTAAGGGAAAAATAAATAAAAATAATTGTTATTTATAAATGTATTTTTTAATATTCCAAAAGGCATGTTTATATTAAAATGTTATTATTGTAATGTAACCATTGGGATACCAGCATGTACATTTAATAAATAAATAAAATATGTAAGTAAAAAAAAGTAAAATAGTACTGTTTTCCTGTGGTTGATACTCTCTTTCCTTTTGACTTTTAAGAAGTAATATAAAAGTTATCACTATTGATAGTGACAAAGGATAAGGATATATACACATATTTCAAAAAAAAAAAAAAATTATAATAAGATTGGTGAAGTAAAATTTCTAGTGGTCCTATTATTAAATAACAATATTATAAAATTTACATACTTATTCGAAGATATTAAAAACGAAAACTCGTCGTGTTTTTTTCAATGAGAAAACATAAAACAAATTGCACAAATGATCAATGTCTATAACTGAACGTTACTTATGTGTATTATTTTAATCTAAAAGACAATTGGATTCATAGTAACAATAACCTGGGAAACCACGTCGAGAAACTCGAAATCGGTAACACTTGTCTCTTTGCCTACGTAAATGATTAAACACTGAAAATATTGTCGTAATATGTCATTCATCGCGTTCGATGGCTTTAATTACCCGAATATATCATTATTTTATTACTACGAAGTTTGCATATTATATAATAACATAAGTATAACTTGGCCACGAACAACTGACGGCGATAACTCTTTGCTCGGACGTCAGCACGTCGCAGCTTATTCTTCAGGAATAAACCGCACGACGTTGTGGTATGCAAATAGGCAATCGTGTTGGTCTTCGGTGAGCGACCGCTGCCGCATTCGACCAATACAAACGATACATATAATATTATGGATCCGTCTGCCCCGAGCGATTTTCTTTTGTTCGGCCGTACGTATACAGCGGTTATGGTAACATAAATCTCGGGATGGAAGAAGAAAAAAGCTCTACCGTATAATATTACCGAGGCCGTTTCGTCGTAATAATAATAATAATAATATATTATGATGTCCGATAAGACGGGGTGGAGAAATAGTGCGTACATTAAACCTTTCGTGGCAGCGTCGGGACGATATATTATGGTATAGGTACGTGTGATATTATATTATATTATTATTATTATTATTATTATTATTATTATTATTATTATTATACCGAGACCGAACAGTAACATTTATTGACGTTCGCTCTTATACCCGTTAAACGCGTATATAATATAAAGACCAATCGCGTTATCGTAATGATATTATATTAAGCAGCAGCACTGTGTACCACAATGCCTATGCATATGCCGTGTGGTATTATTATTATATTACAATGATTTTACATCGTAATAATATTATATTATACAGGGCGTTGTAATGTTTTCGGTGAACTATTTTGAGAATGATCTCGTGCCGGCGTGCCAGCTAGGGATTGGGTTCGAAGTCTATGTTAGGTCAGGTTTCTAAAAATTATATATAATTTTTAGTGTGGTGTTATGCAATATACGTATATGAATATTGCATAACACCACACCAAGTATCAGTCTGTTCTCAGTACCTATATATTTGTTACGACGAACATTATTAGTATAAACATTATTACGTACCTAATTTTTGTATAATATATTAACCGTACATATTCGTATCAAGATATTGATTACGCATACGTCAGATCAACATTATGTCGACAATTGAAGCTGTGATTAGTTCGCCCAATGTTAATATACAGTCCGCAACAGAAATCATGATCCAGGTGTTTGTAGACCTCCGGGAAGATCGGCCTAAAGGGTTGGAATAAGAGAGTGTTCTCACCAGTTTGAAGGTGCACAGGCGATACACTTCGTTGCCTGACATGTCGTTGCAGTCGATTTCCGATGGCGAGGCCCCTCAGTCCACAACCGCTTTATGGCGCAAGTATTTATTGATCTGCGGGAAAATCTTCCAATAGCCGTGAAAACCAGGCGCAAGGGCGATGCAAATCAATGGAAAACATGGCATTCGAGACAAAGCCCGTGGGTGATGCACTAGAAGCGATTCCGTCCGTCGCTTCGACGGAGATGCAAGTTTTGACGAATACGCCGTCGGCCGAATCTACTAACAGCGAAGAATTGACACCTGCCGCTGTAGGAGCTAGCGAATCGACTCGCTGTTACCCGTCTCGCCGACTTTTCCACCTGTTCAGCCGGTCGATTCCGAAAGCAGTCAAGTTCGATACCGAACACTGAAACACAGTTAATCGGTGTTGCCTAGTCGGAAAATGTATCGATAAAACCGCTGGACTACGAGAAAACAGGTTGTTTACAGGACATGGTTATCCGAGGCTGATGTTGAGATGATCCAGCAACGGTCACGATAGTATACCTAGACGTCGCACACTGTGGAGTTCGTGGAGCGAATGTTTTGTTGCGGTGTTCCCGACATAGACCGTCATGTATAGATTATGACCATTATGTAACGTTTTATGTGAGGTGTTTTGGCAGTGGCTTTTAAACGTCGCTGCAGACTTTGCCCCTCCCCACTCGCCTATATTGAGCCTGTGTAATATGCTACCGTGCGCTCTTGTCCCGAGTTCGCTCTTTTGTGTTCGGCTGGACGCCGTTTTGTTCGCTGGACCAATCCGTTTAGACTCGCCTTTTTTTGACGTTCGCCTGTCAGACATTTCTTTGTCCCCTTGTTTGCAGCCGTTTCGTGCACCGTCGTGCTCGTGCCCTCCACTTAACTCATTTTAATCCTTTAAGATGTGCTGCAGTTACTGTTGTCAGAATTCTACCGCTGAACCAAAAGAAATGTTTATGTAAAAAGATGATACCTATAAAATTATAAAATATATGGCTATATTCCCGTAATCTTGTGAACATTTAGTATTCACACTAATAAAGTTATTATTGTTACGTAATTTATTTCGTTTTTTATTTGAAAATATTGAATTCTTAAGCTTTTGATCAATGAACAAAAAAATGTACCATCAAGGTACATCGAAAAAACCAAAAACAATATACGATTTTACGAAGAACGATGTGTAATAGAGCTCTCCCTGGATTTGGATTTCTCCAATTTGCTTAGTAGTTTTATATTTTTCTCTAATATGTTCTATTTTAGAATATAGTTTTGCCATTTAGAATCCTCGTCAATTTTGCTCAGTGTAGACGCTCATTCAGATTGTATTGTTATCAATATTATGTATATTCTACAATAATAATATTAGGTAACGAATATATTATGCTGTATATTATACATAAATTTTATTTTACAGGGTGTTATTTATATTGATGAATTAATTCAAACTTGATTCCAATGACTTAATGTAAAGATGACGTACTGAATATTTATTACGAATAGCATGCCACTACACACATAACAGACAGTATATTGTGCAAATTGTTGTACTGTAACTACCAAGTAATTTTTTTCTCTTACCGAAGTCGATAATATATATTTTAATCCAACGACCATGCAGTATATTTTAATAAATATTATAATACATTTTAATAAAAAAATATATCAAACCGAAAAATAATTATTAGCATTGATAGATGATATTAAATTATCTGCGAGTATTATGCAGTGAAAATTCACAATACTATAGCTACTTCCATGTTTTTGAAATTTTAAAATTCGGAAAAATGCAATTATTACTATAAAATAGACGATAATTAATAGAAAACAAATATTTTTGTTTATAATACTAAAAAATGTTCACAACTTATATTATATTTCAAATAACAAAACGGGAAAATTTGGGTTATAATTTATATGTTATAAAACCTAGGATATAAGTTCCTAAATGTTTGCATAAAATTCAATGTCTTAAAATTGGAGAATCTATAAAAAATAAATATCATTTTATTTAAGCTTAAAAATATCGTCCAATATAATATATTATCATAGCGATAGACTTTAATATTCGACCTAGAGGATTTTTTCATAAAATTCGAAATGTTTGTTAAATAATTTATGTACCTATTTACCATAACGATACATTCCAAGTAGGTTTACCTATATTGTACAGCTTATTAAATATTTCACGGTCTTCGAATTGTGAACCATGAGGACCTTATTGGACCGACACTGCGACGTGTATGACGTCGTGTAATGCATTTTTTAAATCTAGTCGGATGTTTGTCCTTTTTTAGCCTACCTAAGTGAAACCGGAAATAATAAACTGTTATTATACGTTTGAATATCCAATGTCGTCAAGAATGTAAATATTTAACCTCTCGCCAACTCCAAAAGACCTCTACCGGTGGACATTCCGAAGCAATTTTCCGCTGTAATAAATATTTACTGACACCAATGTGAATTTCTGTTCTGTTAAAATTAGGTACTGTGCAATAATTTATGCCGGTTTGGAAACGAATTGAAGCTAAACGAAATCGATATCGACACGGTTAACAGCGGCATTTAAGTTATGAATATTATATCATAATGGCAATGCGTCATTATTGTCTACGTGATTATGTTACTGTATCGGAGGATATTGAGATATTTTCCAATTAAAATATATTAAGCTCTTCCGCGGCAGTCGTCGCATGTACAGTTACCGGTCATACCGTGCGAATACAAATTGATTGGGCTCACGTTTGAATAATAATAGTAATAATAATGTTAGGCACCTATTCGAAAGTATTAATAACGATTGGTTCGATGTGATAGATTGTAACAATGTATCAAAGTCAATTAGATAATGGATTATGTTACAACTGTGACGGTTTAAAATACGGACGTGATACATACATAGCTGCAACAGGTATTTTATGATAAAGAGTATTTTTTTTAAATTACCATTTGGAAATAAAATGTTACTATAAATTTATTTTTAACGAACAAAATAGAATAACAATCAACGGCCAATTATGTACAACCTTTACATGTATTTTCCCAAAACGATAACGTACAAAAAAAAAATCTTGTAGAAGATTTCCTTTTTTTTTGTTAGTATAGCATGTAGACATTTTTGTAAAATAATAATTTTTTAATCGAATGGGCCAACTAATTTTTTCTTTCTTTATAAATAGCTTTTCGATAATATTATATTTTGACGTCGTAGTATAGTTAATTTGGGTGCATGTTGATCATTAATTATATGTATATTATGGGTTTTGAATTTAATATTTTTAAGCGTTTGGGTTAATTAAGGTTCAAAGTTTTGGAATATATAGTTACTTACAAACCTACCCAATCGTTGTTAAAAATTATTTCATGCATAACGTAATTATTTATTTAACTATTTGAGAATAATTGTTTCCTTATTAGGTTAATAATTCTAATTAATAGTTCATAAAAGTTTATAAAGTAAATTATTGAATTGATTACAACTTTCACAAATTATAGTATAACTCTTGCCATTTACTAAATATTCTAATTTGAATAGCTTATAAATAATTAGTTATTGACATTTCGTAATTTAATTTAGAATGTATATTATTTTTATTTTATTCTATTGTTGAAATATTTCCAATTTTGAATGTAATTTTTGTCGAAGATTATTTTTGGAGACTCAAATATTTGATATAGGATATAAAGTGCGTGTGGTTTAAGTTTTCATCTCGTATATAGTCACTTATCCCAAGAAAAATACTTGAAAAAACATTTACATGTTAAGTATTAATATTGTTTACAAATTTAATGATTTGTACACAACGTGAATTTAAATTAATGTCATCGAAATCGTTCTGTTATAAAAATATATACATTAGATAATATATTATTATTTTATTATTTTTCACCAAAGCAAGTTCGTAAACTTATTTTACAGACCTGTCTTTGTACTTACTATATAAGTATTTAAAATAATAAATAATTGTTATTATTGACATTATTAATTAGGTAGTTACTGTTGATTAATATAAACTATTAATCTTCCATTGTTCCATTTGGGTTGGCTTATAGTCGATCGTTTGAAATTTATGTGAATAAATCTGGAATAAATAATGTTATTCCTATAAACAATAATTTATTTATATTTCATTGTCAGGATAAGTACATATAGATACATAATAATATATACTATTTTTCCGGTTTTACTCATGATAATATGTCAATAAATAACCATAAACTGTTCTAAGGAATTTTCCACTGACTATGAATGTAAAAATCAAGTAAATTATTTTAAACTTTTGGGAAGTAAACTTAGTTACCACGAAAACTTTAACAGCGAGGACATGCAAATAAACTGTTCATATTCTCGTAAATGTAGTTTAATGAAACGAAAATGGGTCCCAGAATACTAATTTTAAACTGATACCTATTTATAAATAACTTAAATAATTATTTTTACATATATTTACAACTCTCGTAATTTTTATTAAATACAAATTAGATTTCAAATTGAGAAAAAAATAATTAAAATACACAAACAAAAGAAATACATTAATTATATATTTTAAGTTTTGAAGGTACTGTTTGGTATTTTGATCATCAAATCAACATATTGATTAACATCATGGATAATACACTATAATATGGTGTCACCTCTTCGTTTTTCTCAAGTCGGTGTCTCATTTAAATGATTATTTGAAATATTGTAAATGAACATCGTTTATGTTTTCTAAATAAATGTACGAGTATAATATAATATATAAACGATTTATGCACAATAATTATTATTATCACATCAGACTATGGAACAGCGGAAAGCATTCTGATTAATGGGAGGCCAGGACGACCGAGACCTCTCAAGTATTATTTATCTTTTGAAAAACATTATAAAGAACTATACTTCAGGATAACAATAGATGATTTTTAATCTCAATGCACATAAACCACTTTTTTAATAAACGAATTTATATAATATATGCGTGCGTGTGTAGGTATATTATTTTCTTAATATCGTCCATTTGTTCCCCCCCCCCAGGACTAGATACAATGAGGTATTTTCAAAAGTATTTACGCGTATATATTATATATTATTTTACAAGGCTCGCAGGAGGCTAGGATTTTTTCGTTCAGTTCTCTCACACAATATAGGTAATATTATTATATTATATGCGATCCGATAGCGATTTCCAGATTTAGTTTAAATTCGTTACCTCATAGATTATAATACAATAAGGTACCTACGTATTAGACTCACAAAATCGTTAAGTACCGCAGACTATTATAGGTACTTACAGTCGGCAGAAGAGGATCTCCTCGACGTACATCGCGTAAATTAATACCCGAACCGTATTACGTTATCTATAACATAATAATATAACCACGTGCACATGTGTGCAGATGTTTGCGGTCTAAGCCACTTGTACGGTTGACGCTGAAGCGGTATATTATATATTACCCATGTAATATTATGGTCCGTCCCGTGTAATACTTAAATTTATAAATTTATATATATATACCTAGTGCAGGCTAGTAGATAATAATATATCCGGGGGTACGGTCAGCCTCTTTGGCGCATCGTATTTAGGTACTGTGGGCTGGCTTCGGCTTAAGGACCGAGAGGAGAAGTCCTTGATATAAATAGAGATGCAGAGGATTATAAAATAATGGCGTATGATATATTATGTGCCCCTATCTATAATAATACGCTACAACACCGGACACACTCGATCGCCACTAATTGTGCAGTGCTTATATTATTGTTATAGTGTACAGTGGGATTTATATTATTAAACAAAACTTTATACCTGGGTAACGAATGAACCTTGGTATTATTTCCATTCGAAAATCTTTTATATCCAACAGACTGATTGTGTATCGTTTTAGTAACAGCGTTATAGGAAAAACCGTATCGGAAGAAAGTACTAGCGTTTGGAAAAACAACATGGTGCTATATAGACAACGTTCAAAAAGAGTACGACTAAAATGTCGTGTAAAATACATCACCGTTCGACTATAAAATAAAACTATTGACAGCATTTATGATATTTATGAATTTATGCACTTGTTAACTCTTTTTCTATGTAGTACATTGTGTACGTCACTACGTCGGTATCTGACTATTATAGCCGGTTAACTCACGCAAAAAACTAGGTATTTATAATTTTCAAACCTTGTGATGTGGAATAAAGATGATATTTTTATCGTATTTTTGACATGGGACACTATTTTAAGAATATATAATGTAATTGAGATAGGTACTTAAATAATAATAGTAATTTCTTGAGATTCAGAGTGCCCAGAAGGCTAGAAGTAAACAAAGCGGTTGCAGACATTACCATTATTAATTATATTTATAAATGTTTTTAATTACTAACAATATTATTGTCGAACTGACAAAATTAACGTCAAATTAGTTTTTCTTTAAGCTTTATAGAATTATAAAGTTAGCGGCAGTCATAGTAACCAAACAGTTATTTGTTTCTGAGTGGACGATGGAGTTCAGCAAAAATAAATAAGGTACGTTGTAAATTTAAACCACACATTAAATTCAAACTCTATTTCGGAATTATATATAATAATAATAATTTTTATATTATACCAAGCTGTAGGTTTAGCCGTAAAAATAATTATTTTTAATTGTTTTATTTTTTGTTAAATGGCCTTATTTTCTACCAATTACATTTTATTGGTTTTAATGAGTTTAATAATGAAAAAAAGACGTTTCAACAACACTATATAAATGTGAAAACTAATAGTTATATTTCATAAATAATTCAAAAACTGCATTACATTACGTTTAAAATTATACTAAATTGTTTCACGCTGCATATGATGTATGTACTACCAACATAATATTATAATGAATGCAATTTAAAAGTAAATTAAAGTGTATTCCAAGTAATCGTTACATGGATTACAACGACATGATGTGTATTTAATAAACACATTTTGTAGTTATCATCGATATTGACTTAAAGTCATATCTCGTATATGATTTAAGTAAATAACCCTTATGATATTGTACCTAAGTAATTAAATCTCGCGCCTCTAAATGAAATTATTTTTTATACGAAAATGAAGTTATAATTTAAATATTATTTGTTTAGGGAATATTAATTTTAATTAATAAAAAATATAATGTAACGAAGTACCTAACTAACCATAAGAAACACTTAACACATTTATTACCAATTGTCCAACATAAACTAAAAAGTAATATATTATTTTAAGATTTGTTTTGACTTGCATAATATGATTTAAGATTTAAACATATGATTAACATAATAATACGCATAAAAACAATATAATACATTAATTCAAACTTGTCCTCTATAATCTCTTTAATATTTCAACCTCGTTTAATATTTTTTTTGAATTATCTAAATAGATTTCACTGCAGTCATTGACATCGTTTATATCTTGCAATTTCGTCTTGACAAAAGAATTTTAAATCAAAAAATACTAAAACAATAATAATAATAATAATAATCGTGGATCATAAATAATCATTGATTCGAACAGATTAAACAAGTGGCGAGCTGGACAAGCATCGTAAACTAATTTTCCAATTCTACGAGTTAGCTTTTGAGTTTTGACCATCTCAAATTTTGGTTTAAATCAATTGAAACAAAACAAATTTAAACCAGAACTTTATCTATAGTCGTATGTATATAGGTACTTCTTGGGTTAATGAATTTCGTTGTTTTTATTGTTTATGAAGCTAAAAATTAAAACTAATCGTAACATTGATATAATGATATATCATCATTACAGCGAATATAATACTTTTAATAGTTTAAACTTGGATTGTCTCACTGTCTCACCTGCATAGACTTGTGATGCCGATCTGTTCTATAAGCTAAGGAATTTACTTCCTATAAAAATTACAATACACATAATATATACACCAATCCAATCCTGTATGCAGTGATTTAGGAGTTGGCACTTTTGTATAATATTATACTAGAAAAGCATCTTAAGGTGAAATCAAATAAATTACACATCATAATATTACCTAGGTATACCTATATCAAAAGTACTGTTGATATACTTGTAAGTTGTCATACCTAAAAGATAAATAATGTCTAACCATGCATAGTATAATATATTGAAATCGGTTAACTACACCGTAGTCTTGAGAACAATATATATTATATCGTCGTTATTGTTGTTACTATTATTTTGATTGTTCTTGTTCTAATAACATATAACTATGCATACACTAACTGTCTGCAGCTCGTGTGCTCGTTGACAAATGTTCGGCTTAATTTCGATCGCTTTCGTTATGGAAACACATTGCGCACAATATCCACCGGTGAAACGATCGCACCAGACATAATATTATAATATTGTGACATCAATTCAACCGACTTGAGACTGAGATTTCGGAACGACCTCAACAAGTCCAGAACCATGTGTTGCGCTGTATTATCTTCACACCGTAGTTTGCTGTGTGGCTACATATTACATGTACATAATTTATTATATATATACGTGTGGGTATAGGTAACTCCCCTGAGATTTTCAATTATCGTACACACGTCACGTAGTCTCGATCGTATCCCCCAAAGTTCATCTCGCCACGATTTGTTAATAAATTACCCATCAGGCTTTCGACGAGATCCTGCTTATTTCGCCTTGGAACATGGAAAAATAATAAATATGTAACGATCGTTACCTATGTATGCTTTTCAGACATGTCACATCAAACGGACAAACAGTGCGTCTATATAAAATGAACATATATAATGTACATAATATATATGTCTATCGACCGGATTAAAAACAAAAATTTGGCAGTCGATAAACACCAAAATACATAATGTATGTAGTACATATTACATAAAAAAAAACAATATATGATGAATATTATAATATTATTGTCGAATGATGTTGTGTGATGATAAAAAATTGTGAATTTATCGTTTTTAATTTCATAAAGCAGAATTATTTTTTGAAAACCCTGTTATAATATTATACATACAATCATGACATATTATATTGAACGGATACTGACACATTTTATTTGTAGGTAGTCGTTTAAATTGTAAATTTTAAATACGTGAAGTGCCAGGATATACCTAACCAACAAAAATCGTACCAACTACCTACCTACCTACTTCACTAGGTTCTCTAAACTAATGCATATACGAGTCGAACGATGAGATCAAATATCTTAAAAAGGCATGTATAATATTATATTTCACATAATAATCGCTGTGGTAAATGAGTATTTTCAGAAAAACGAGCTCCAATTGATGTAGGTAACTTTTAATGAAATCGGCCCAGTCGTATAGTTTCAAAGATTAACCGATAGTCGATAAAAAATTAAAAACAAAATCATTTTTGGTTAGGTACATAAATAACATAGAATATTATAAAAGATTGTTTTTCGGCAACACAAACTTTATCTAAAAAAATCATTCGTCTTACAACATTTATGTACGTTCAATAATATTATATTCACACGACGCAAAAAATGTTGAATAATGTTTAAATTCCCGTTTTAATTATTTTAAGTGTCGTTAAATCAGTATACCTACACACTATAATATTATAACGGTCAATATATTTATCAATGTATTAAGTCGATCGATGATAACCTATTAATATATATTATTATTTTGGTTGAGTATAACACAGAGGATGACGACGGACCATACATCTCCGTCGTCCGATTCGAACCGTTCCGAGACACTGGATTCGAGACTTGTAGAACTATAAGTCACCGCCATGTAGAATATTAAAATCCCTTTTAGAACATGACGACTATCAGCTACATCATTCACGTGGTCCTTCAATCGGTTAAGAACCTCATTTTCTCTGGACTACAAAATTAATAATTGATAACATACATAATAATATACTGATACTACAATATTCATATACCTAATAGAGTCGTTTAGTCAATCCATGTACGTACGTTTACTCCGTATTTTTACAAAATTAAATATCTAATTTTCAATTTTATTATTATTATATATTTTATTGTTTTTTACTTTTTTATAAGATTTTGAGCGGTGCGATAAATGTATACATAAATCTTATAATTACGTGTGTTTTGTTGTGTTTTTATCGTGTAGTCAAAATAATGTTTGGAGTTTCAAATTAAATTTCTTTTCTGTTAGGAAAGTAAATCTAGTTGGTACTTTTAACATTTAAGAGATTGAAATTAAAAATTCCGAGTACATTTCAAGCGTCAGAAAAAAAATTAAAAAAATACGTTTTTGGTATGCAATGTTTTTAGATTAATCATTGGATTCAAAATCAACACATCCATTACTACAACTACATAGCGGTACCTACGTATCCATCTTTTTATATTTGTGAATAAAGAAAATATTTTTTTTTTTTACTTTATACCCTGAAAATAATTATTTTTGTGAATATTTTGTCAACAAAAAAAAACAAACAATAAGTACTGATATTAGTATGTTGGTTATACACATTTAACATTATGTTTAACGAACTGAGTAGGTATTTCAACGAGTCATTCATAAAATCAAAATCTAATGAATCATTTCAGAGTTCAAAAACAAAAGAAATATACATAGGTACAGCGTATTCAATATTCTTTAAAAATGTCGAGGAAAATATTGTGCCCTGTAGTTATTTTGTTGATAGTTTACATTTAATAAGTATATAATCATATTATTAAAGGGTCCATTAAAGTAAAAAAATACGGCGCTATTTGTATATTAAAAAAAAAAAAATTAAAATGCGACTTGTCCTATGGGTGTCGTGGAAAAAAAATTGCTCTACATTATAAATGTTTACATAAAAATAATAAATGTAGTGTATAGCATTGTACAACTTTATCTGATATCTGAATAAATGAAACGCGGGACTAAACACGGGTGCTTGACATTATTTATTAAATCCTTTCTCCAAATATTGTGTACCCTCCTGCAAACGAAATTGCCATTGAAATGTGATTTATCGACACAACGTATAGACAAACGTATTTAATTTTAAATAATGTTATATTGGTTCTGTTGTCCGGTATATCTACAGGGCAAAATAATGGCATTTATGTGTCATTATTGTACATTTAACATCAATCAATATAATAAACCTATCTGCATGCATGATATTAATATTATGATATTCGTAATTATGCAATGAACGACCTTTGAGCTGGTGAAAAGTTAACCGCGGCCATTAAAACGGTTTCTATAGTAATTTTAAAATTGTTCGAAGATGAGTAGAGTTTTTGCGTCCATGAGTATTTATTATTATTATTACTACACCCTTTCGGTCCCGGGTTTATATTTTTTTTCCGAAAATTGTTTCCACGTTCAAGAAGTTATAATCATAAAATATAACGATTTTACAAAAAGTTTTTCACTTTATACGGTTAAAAAACATGTTTCAATACTTGTGAATAATATTAGTTTTTGATTATGAATTCGTTTACATCAAAAGCATTTTTACGTCATTACGGTAAAAACTGTGTTTAAAACGTTTACTTTCAAATCTCCCACTTGTACGAGTGGGTCAGAACTGAAAGGTCTCTGATATCGTGATTTACTGATACCTATAGATGTGTATCTGTGTCAGTGTGGTTTAAGAGATATTTTTCGCGCTTAGTTTGAATAAAATATTTTGTATTTTAGGATATTCTACCATAAAAGTATACGGATCGTAATATTATACTAAGTATATGATTTTAATAACTGTGGGTGAAAACGATGATTGACTAGTCACATAATATCATAACAATATATTATACTATATTATTATATTATCATAAATAATTGTTTTTCTTGTGTACTTTTTATTTTTATTCGTGGCCAGCTAAGGTTATATATATAGTATATATATTATATGCTGTTATATTATAATAACTGATCTCGTTGTTTAATTCAAAATATTATAAGCTCGTAGACACATACTCGAAGTATTTACGAAAATAGGCCAACAGCGAGCGCATAGAGAAAAAGGCGATATTATATTTGAATCGGTCGTTTGGCCATATCTCCATAAAATGAAAATTTCAGGAAACGTAAAAAACTGTTTTTAGAGATCAAAATTAAATTTAGATGAAAATTGAATAACGGTTGAATCATTTAATTCCTTTATATAAAACCAAGTATGATATAATATTGATTATTTATACCTACTGGATTATTTTATGAGGGAATGAACGTGTTTGAGATATGACCTTTTCCAATTGATTGTTAATTTTCATTGATTATGACCTTGTGACTCTGATAAATTGTTTATTGTATAAATATTGATCGCAGGAAATATGCATTATTATTTATTATTACCTAGTTAAACACATTCATCACATAAAACTATATAGTTTCGAAAATGTGTGGAGAAATGGCCTTTTCGAAATGACCTATTCATTTATGGAGGTGACGAAAGATAACATCCACAAATATTCGACGCTCGTAACACTATATTATGCTGTACAAATAATTACAAATACAAATACAATTCTATAGTATCATAATGTTATGTCGCACAGTTATTATTACGTAGCGCTGGGCAAACAAATAATTATTTCGAATATACAACGAGCGTTTCCGCGAGTATTATACCCTATTATTAATAACAATCGTTATTATTCTAATCCTTATAACAGATAATAATAGTCGAGACTATTACATTGCAGGGGTTGTTGTAGTGTTGGGCAAGCACACAACAAAATCACATCTGCGTAATGCATATTGCATATACAACGGAAACGATAATATTATTATTTGTTACGCGTGCGAAAAATATTATAATAATCTATATTTTAATATACCATAATAATATTACTCGTATTCAAACGACCATATTATATTGTCATACCTACAACACGCCTACACTGTTGTATCAAAGAAATTGGGATGTTTGGATTTTTTTTTTTCTTTAAAAACTTCAATTTTGATTGCGATTTATTAGTAAACACCGTGTTTGCTAAACTTTACAATAATAATATTATATACATGATAGCCAATAAGTATTACGACGAATGACCAGATAAAAATTCGCTAAACTAGACCGGTTTAAAATAATTATCCCACATTATCATTACCTAATCCCGTACCGAGATAATATACCATTTAAATGATATGGTCCAAACAGCATTATTTTTTACACCGGTTTAGTCTTGCGAATTTCTAGAAGGTACCGTCTCCGTAAACATAATATTAATGTTCCATCAATCGACATAATATATTATTATAGCAAAGAAACGTGTAATATAAGCAATACCTATTGTTCAACGTCCGAACATATACCACGAAAGCGTATTATTATTATAATCTCGTCGAAACCTCATCGATATCGCATATTTTATTATTATTACTATATTAAATAAATATTATAATAATATATTATATTATAGGTATATATTGGGCCGGTTTATAGGGGTAATATCGTAGGTATGTAATATTGTGTTGTACATATAGAAACGCACATTATTGTAAAATGTATACAGATCATAAAAAGAATTAAAGTTATCAGATCGGATTTTTATACATTTTTTTATAAAATATCGCGTGTATAATAATATAATGGCCACTAAAACGGAAGCCCTGCGAATGTAAGCGAGACCATAAAAAATATCCGTTTAAACGCAATTTTCCGTCTTACTGGGTTTTGACGTAAGCCTGTGTACACACACACACACACACACACACACACCGTGTAACCTACACAACATATATAATATTATATACATAATATATAATAATATAGTCAAGTGTGTTTGCTCTGGGAACGAACATTATTTTTACTTAAGACAAGTCTCGTGGTTCATTTCAGACGGTTTTAGTGGGCCATGTGAGGTGTGTGTGTGTGTGTGTAAGAGAGAGAGAGAGAGTGAGAAGGTGAGTGACTTGCCTGTCTGTAATATACCGGAAGAAACCGGCTATTATAATATCGCTAACGCAGGCAATCCCCCCGGTGCGGCGAATGCGATTTTAGAGGGATAAATGCGCAAAGGGTTTGCTAGGAATATTTTGGTAAAACCCAGGTGAATTTGGCGAATTTAGTCAATTTATTGTCGTAGTATATATGGAGTAGCGTTCGAAACTTTTCTATTGTAATATATAGAGAGCACATATCCGATCCGAATGCGAGCCATTTTCGGCGTTTTCGCAAATCGTTTTAAAAAGCACACAATGCAGATTTGTTCACGAACAATCGATTAAGTACGCGAGGTTATACCATTTTAACGTATATAATAATATAATATTGGGTTGACGGAACTTATACCTGCAAGGCTGCAAACCGAAATGGACATACAGGAAGTTCGGAATAGAGATGAAGATATAATAATGTAGTAAAATATAATATAATCACCTAACCTAATATTATATTGTTTCTGGTACTACGTCGGAATCTATGGTGTGCTGCATGTATTATGCGTCTGTAGACACCCTGACCTGTGAGTGTATAGACAAGCAATTAATGTGGTTTGGAAAAATATAATATTATAAACGTATGATAAAAAAATAATCCTTAAATATTGAAATGTAATATATACTTTTACAAGGAGACTCCACAGTGGAATATGTTCTGACACTTTAACCGTCCTTATACCGACCAACCCTTTTATGCGGCCAGGTGGTAGTTCAAATATAAGATCCACTACAAAAATAATTGATAGGTACAATGCACATCAATTCAATGTATTAAATATTTAAATGTATATATTGTGTTAAACCATTAAAATATAAAGCATAAGTCATGTATTATTGATGCTAAAATAATAAAATTAATTACATTATATTAACCCAGATATATTTAATATTTATAGACAATGTTGTACATATTCTTACACATCATAATTCCATTATGTATAGTAATAAAATACATAAAATATTATACTCATATCAACGTAATCATAATCGGTTAATCATATCATACCTACTTTTCTACACTTGCTTCAGGTTTGCTGATAATATACTATATCGTTTACCGATCGTAATGGTTTATAGTTTATACACAGTACGTAGGCGGAAATTGGGGGGGGGTGTGGTTAAGGGGGCTTGTCCCCTCAAAACGTACAAACAGAAAAATTAGCCCCCTCAAAAATAATACAAGTAAAATATTAACTTTCAATTCAAATATCGTTGTAACGCAAATAAAAAAAAAAATGTGGAAAAAATATCTGGTGTGTTCGTATTTCTGATTCCATTACCCAAGTCCATAACGTATTAAAATGTAAAGTATGTATATCACAGCCAGTTTAATCTGGTGTTATGGTTCCACCAAAGAATATTATTATTATAATATTATGTTATTATCTAATTGTCAATTTAAAGAAAAGGTTTTCAACTGATAGTCTTCAAATGGCTGAAGCAGAAGACAATTTCATCAAATTAGATTTTAAAAAGAGTGAATTGTTTATTAATCATTGTAAGGTAATTTTAGTTTAAAAACTTACTATCAAAATTTAATATTACTGAATTAATAAATAATATGACCCGAGGGTTCAAAAAAGAATTTTTATAGTTTATTTATTTTATATATTCTTATAATGCTATTATACTATATGAAAGATAATTGTTTATTGTCTAGGAGCTATTGGATGTAAAAAGTATAAGTGTTCAATCAGAAATGTGTGTTGTGAAAACCTATAAACATTTTTCAACTGGCAAAAGGAGTATTAGTTTAGATGATTTGACTTCAGTACTTTCTAAAGATATAATATATCCAAACATATATAAACTTATGCAAGTTTCACTCACTTTCCCCATAAGTTCATAAACATGTGAACATAGTTTTTCAGCAATTAGAAGAATAGAAACATGGTTGAGGTCATCTATATTGCAAAATACACTCAACAATTTAGCCATCATTAGTATAGAAAATTATATTTTCAAAACAATTGATAGAGAAATCATATTGGATCCATTTGCAAAAAAATGTATTATTTAAAAATAAAT
>WHPZ01581536.1:8449-21246 GCA_016617965.1 Macrosiphum rosae
TATGTACATATATGTTTTATAATTACATTATATTTCCTAAATGATTGATGACCATAAATATTGTAAATATATTGTGTATCGTAGGTACGTTTTATGAGAATATTGCTCAACATCAACTATCAACATAATTTATATCGCAATAGGTAGCTGGTAGGTATAGTTGTTTGCTGCTATTAAATATTGTTCGAATATTCGATGTTATTATCGTGATTAAAATAAATGGTTGAAATCCAAACATTTTAAACTATTACGCTAGATGCAGCTGATTAAAATTGGAAAATGGGAAAACAGAAATTCCAAAAATTAACTTGACAGTAAATTACTAAAATTTAAGAACAGACATTTTAAATTCTGAACGGAGCGAAAGAATAATGTATTGATTTTACAATGTTGGATTATTTTTTTTATTTCAATTTTTAATCTATTTCTTGTTGAACTATTTACAGCCATGATAATTTTTTCAAATGTTGTAAATTATTTTTCAATAGAAATTCATAAAAGTTTTTCTTTTCATAGCTAACATTAGACATTTTAATAGAAGGCTCTCAACATGTTGTCTGCCTCAATAAAAAAGAAAAATATATTAATATTTGTATAATAATAATATATAAAAAAGCTTGTTAAGTAGATGTCTCTCTACTGTACAGTAGGTTATAAGTGGATCATTGTATAATTTATTGTATTAAGCTAATTCAATGTTATAATATCATTGTATAAGAACAACGATTCTGAGCAGAGACGATTTGTCAGTCTGGATATTCATATTGTTATTGGTTATTATATCATGTAAGTTAAATCAATATTATAATATTATTATTTTTTATTCGTTTCTATGGTAATAAACAAAGCATTAGAAATTAAAATCCAATTTTTTGAGGTTTTTCGTAATGTTTCGGTGGTTTTTACCGTGACATTAAATAACTATTGATAAATTCGGATATTGACCTCTCGATAGTACTATCGCTTCATCCAATTTTCTAAAAGATAATGTACTATATGTCGAAATCGAAGAACTCCTTCTGGTAGAAATTTTGTATACAGAATATAAAAATAAAAAAAATATAAAATAAAATAAACACCGTTGTAAAACCACTAACTTCCTTGCTCCACTCAGAATCTAAAATATTTATATCCGTATGAGATATTTTTGATTTTGATTAATTTATTTTTGTAACTATTAAATTTGATTATTTATTCAAGTATGCTAGAATCGTTTTTCGTATAAAATTATTTATCATTGAATTCAAATATAACACATCCATTAAGACGGCACGCTCGATAACTACTGTACAGCAGATTAGTACTCACTTGTCGGACTTTTTTACTATAAAATAACAAAAAAAATATTATATTTAAATAGATACTAATGACTCATCAAGTGTAATAATATGAACCTACTATTAAATCGAAATGACTCAGTGCCGAGTGGTCACTTAAACCGTGAGTTCTCGTCAAATATATAAGAGACCATGTTGAAATAACAGTGGTCACCAAGTCACTTAAACTAGGTAAGTAATCGAGTGGATAAAAATGAGTTTATTAAGTAAATAGGTTTTCATAGTTAAAAAGTTTGAAAAACTATAGACAGGCTATTTTGTCATGATGACGTGCAACTGTCTGCGTTTTGTTCGCGGCAGAAACTCGTTTCGATCACATATTATGCATGATAAAATATAAGTTTCGTTTCATTCAAACGTGATAAATCGCACGTATAGTACATTTTGGGCACACAATAATATTTCATAGTATTACGACAAAAACGAAAAAGGACTAATCTCAATGTATATAATATTATAATAATATAAAGGCGATGACGACGGTATGTATCCTTTGCCGTGAGGGCGTATATACCGTATATATACATAACTCATAAACTTATGACAGTTTTTGAATCCTATAAATATGATATATATATATCTAACATGTGACTGGTTAAGAACGGGTTCGGGTAGGAAAAGAAATATAAGTACGTAAAACGTGTCCCGTATAGTCGCGTAGTGTGAGCACAGTATGAACCTTATGACATGTATTTATTATTTTTCTTAACAATGGTGGGCAGACGGTATATAAAAAGGAAATAGTTTTACAGCCGAAGACCGTACGAGCAAATAATAAGGACTAGTATTCAGTGTCAGTCTGACTCATGATGGTTGGGCCTCAAAGCTACCTATACTGACTTGGAAAAACTATTTAAATTACCTTCAATACATTGCGATACAATTATTTTATTTTTAATTAAAAAATAGTTAACTGAAACATTTGTGGTAGTAAAAATGCTCCGATTTACGAAATAGAAAAGTGAATGTAATTGATACTTTTAACGGGTCAAAATTGAAAATTATCAATAGTTTTAGAAAGTGTTGGGGGGGAGGTAAGTAAAATAAACGGTAACTTTTACTCAAATACAATTTTTGAATAAATTGAATTTATTTATTTATTTTTTTTGGTGTAACTCATAAACCAATAATCTTAGACACTTTAGATTTTCACCAAATATTTAAAGATATACAATTCTCAAACTATTTTGACTCGTTTTGAGCTGTTTATTGGAATACATATTTTTTTAAATGTAGTAAATTATATTTCAGTTAGAAATAGTAAGTTTACTGGAAAGTTATGCTATTTAAAGCCATAAGAAATTTTCGATTTTTTATATATATTATAGATAAGATTTTATAAAAATATTAGCAATTGTGCTCACATTTTATATTTTTAATTTATCGTATCTATATAATATTTCCAATAGGGAGAGGCTAAATCTCACTAGTCCCCCTGGATTTGTTCTGGACTGCCAGAATTCGTGATTCATATAAAATTTTGAATTTATTACATAATCACTGTAACAATCACAAAAGATCCCCGGAGACGTAAAATAATAAAAATTTAAAAACACTGACTTTTAAGATTTATTTAACGAGAATTTTCGTCCATCTTTGAATTATCATAGTTATAATTTTTTTCCAACGACTGATGGGAACCGTGATTGCGATTAAATGGCAATAATAGCATCTATCTATAATATTCACGTAGTTCGCGTCTTATTAGTCATGACTGCCTGATCAGACGAGATGTTACTCGAACGACAGTGCTGGATATATTGATTTAAATATATCGATTTGAATAATATATGATTGCGGACCGACTGCGTTTTAATATTATTCATCATGGCACATTCCACGATCACCCGTCAAGGCTGTATTATAATACGGTTACTCAGATGTAATAATATTTACGTATAAATAATAATAATATCAATGAACAACGAAGATAACGATATTATGTATATACAATAGTAATACGTTGCCATTTTCAATATAGTTAAATACTGATTATAATATTATAGGTATCTAAATGTTTCGGTAATATATATATTACGAGTTTTATGTCATGCCATTTTACGAATAATGTTATAATATTACTAGAGTTGGGAATGTAATGCCCTAAAAATCCCAAAAATGCTTTTACGCCCTATAAATTCAAAATAATTCACGAATAAAATGGACTTACATTATTTCTAATTTTTACAAATATTGTATTTAATTATTATTGTAGTGGGTTATAAATATTATAATTGTAATAAAATTTTATTGACCTTCTTTAACAGAATAAAATAGACCGCAGTGCACCGATTGGTCTGAAAAGCTACCACGGAATAATTGCACAATTATAAATTATTATCTATAATTAGGGTCCGGAAGTATATGCACTGAAAATTACTAAAATATAGATGCATTTATGCACTTAAAATCACTGAAATATGACAAAATTTTTTTTTAACCCTCATTAACAGAGTAAAATTGTCTGCAGTGAATGGATTGCTTTCAACGGCTACAATTATTATATCCATTACAATTAGGGTCCGGAAGTGTATGCACTGAAAATTATCAAAATATGAATGCATTTATTCGCTTAAAAGTCCTGTAATATGTACTAAAATAAGCCTTAATTTTTTTTATACATAATACATAAGAATAAAAAAAAATTTTAATACTACAATTTTTAATTCAATTTAGTTTACTGGTAATTGACAATATTATTTTTTCAAACATTTAAAAACAACTAGGTATGGTTTTTTTTATATTTACCTTGTATTGAACTATATTATGTATAACATTTAATATAGGTGCATATAATAATTACCGAATGGTTTTAAATATAAAAATCAACTTTAGACTATAATATGTGAAATCTATCATTCACCAATATTATTTAAACGAAATCCACATCAACTATTGTCGGTTTTATATATCTAGCGAAACCACAGCCAAGTGGGGAGGCCTGTGTGTTTCGCTAGGTGTCACGGAGTTGACAGATCTCGGCGTTCGTCGACGGCCCCCCTCCCCGCCCACGTCGTGACAGATGGATACTGGCTTTAAAGCTTGCTAACACCATGCCAACGTCCCGTATACGGTTGATTGGGTGAATCTACCGGTGACACACGATTTAATAGCTGCGTCTCAGACATCTGTGTTGTAAGAACTGAGTGAGATGAGAATCACAGAAGGCCTCCGTTAGCTCTCCAACGCTTAAAATAACTCGTCGTGTAATTACTTTTCCGAAAACCTCTCAGGAGCACCTTGACCGTGCACCTTCTAGGATGGCAGAATCCAGGGAGCTTAGAAAGTATACTAGGCCACCGCAAGGTTTTGAAGTTGTTATGGAAGGCGTCTTCGCTCCACCGGGTCACTCGGTGACCCCGTCTCGATCTCAACGCTGGCTGAGGACGCCGGGTATAAGAAAGGACTCAGAGATGGTCAAGTGAACTGACCGGTGGTAACGTAGAGGGGTCATAAATTAAGGGGAAGCAGACTGGTTTGGCAGTTTTGAGCAGACCAACCCCTCCACTATTAAACCTGAGAAGTGAGGCAGCTTGCCATACGCAGGTCCTTACGGATTGCAGAGCATCTGCTAAGTGAATGCCCACTCGTTAACTACGAAAGAAAAATCCACACCCATGGTGCAAGCGATCGGAGAGGACGGATTGTGTGGTGCGGACTCACGACAAAACTAACAGTCGTGTTCCAGGTGTTTCAACATTGAAACGTACTGAGGAAGGATAATCCTGTTAGACGTGTCAAAAGACCTCGACACGGGTCCCTATCTGACGGGGACTGAGGTGATGAAGGGTACGCCTTTCTAGGTAACCTTCAGGAACAGTCTACCCGGGTGGAAGTATTACACTGCCCCGCGACACACCGGTAGGATTATGCGAAACACACCGGTGCATGTCGGATGACTCAGCTGCAGACCTCATATCACACGCCAGGCTCTCTCACATAATACTGACTGAGAATTCACGAGCCTAGCCAAACTCGTGGATGAACACGTGCGTATAGAAGACTGACTGGGAGTCACCTATCTGTAAGGCACACAAACCCGATGATTCGATGAGGACACGGCCATCCGTCTTGAAAAACCGTACCGCTAAACTAAGGTCGTGCCGTGGCAGCAACCCTGTTCTGGTATCGATGCTAGCGGGACACCATTTGTTGTGAATACCGGGAATACTTGGATTCCAAAATCTAATTCCGAGAGAGTCGGAGAGAGCCCTGCTGAAACCCGACATTGCTAACACATGAACGGTACCAGTGCTCCGACTAGCTTTGCTACGCACGTCCGGCTGGCGTTCGGGTGCACTACTCGTGCCCACGCCCGACATCCACTAGCCTGTGGCTTATGTGGATGGCCTTGGGGAGACTGTGGAAGTAGCGTCTTAGTAGAAGGGGAGGAGTTTGTCTGGAGTCAGATCCCAGCTCTCACAACGCGGGCGTTTCAAAACCCACCGATCTGCAGCCTCTATATGAGAGTTGCCGTGACAGGCGTCCGATGTACCCCGCCGAGGGGACGAGAAAAGTAGCCGACCTTGGCTAAAACTTTGGCGAAAGTTGTAAAAACCACTGTGGTCTGAACCTTCTACTCTCCGTTTTATATGTGGTTTATCTGTTGGTGTTATATATTATTAATTTATTATACTTTTATATATTTATATATATATATATATATATTATATATCCAACGACCCAGTAGAGTGATGGTAAGTATAAAAAGAAAAGGGCGTCTTAAAATGCACACATAGGCAATACAACATGCGATAACTTGTCTGGTTTAATTACAGGAAGCAACACGATTCACGAAAACAATTTCTCGAGAAAGTATAGAAAATGTCTATTTAAATGATTAAGGGTTAAAATATAATCACCTAGGTGGTTGAACATTTCACGTGGATGTGCATGCTGTATTTTCAAATAATTTTGAACAATATGTCTACAGAGTTATAGCTAGTTAAACTAGACATTATTGTAACGTATTTTCAACATTTTATTGGATAATATTCTGCACGGCACGCTTTACAATGCACTATCCGACATCAATGAGGCAACCAATAAATATATAAAAAAAAAATAATAATAAATACTAATCTCTACTATTATTATTATATTCTGAAACCGATGGCAATCATTTATAAACATATTATAAACAAATTATAAACTAATATTTAAAAAAAAAAAAAGAAAAAACCATTGTAAAACCAATAATATGTTCCCAAAATAATATGATATCAACAAAAACATCACTCTAAAAGTTGTGATACATGCATTGTATAGCTAAGCCTTTGAACTATAGATATCATTTATGTACAAAAATAAACTGTTAAGTAATTGAACTAAAATGGGTGACTTAAATTAGAAATTTAAAAATACTATACCATAATGAGTACATATTAATATAGTTCACTATCATTGAAATATTCGTTGAATTACACTATTATTAATCGAGTGTTTTAAAATCGCCTAGCCAGGTTCAATTATTTAGCAGACTATTTGAACATTAATTATATCTATAGTTCAAAAACAGCTATAAAATTATATCACAACTTTTAGAGCGGGTTTTCTTTTTTACTCAGAGTTCTTTTTACACGGAGTTTGGCGGAGTTGTTTTTTTGGATATATATTATATTATTCACAAAAAAATTATCTACAATTATACATACAAACCTTCTATATGAAAAATTTGAATACGTTCTATATACTCGGACATATTATACAGAGTGATTCACCAAGCATGTTCACTCCCATCTGTTCCTTTAATAATGAATTTATTCAAATTCTGTTTTTTGAAATGTTTAAATATACCTACTCAAAGACTATATTTACTAATTATTGAATTTTTTTGTATTAATTAAGGAGTGTCCTCTAGCGATTCAAACTTCTATTTTTCAAATGAGAAACCCTAGTTTTACTGTAAATTAATTAGTGGATAATTTTTTTTAACAATTAGATGTACCACATTCAAAATTCAAATGAGTAGTTTCTTCGTTATTAAAATGTTTATATTAAGGATAATTGTCCTTAAAAATGGTTTTACATATATAAAATAGGAAAATTGGATCTAGTATTTATGAACCATTTTTACAAATCATTAATAATAATAACTAAAATTTTCAAATAACCATAGCACCTATGGGTTATGGCCCATATTTTATAAACTCATTACTATGGACCTTTTATCCTTAGAACATAAAGTTAAATAACTCAAAAACTATACATTTTGATTTTTATACGTCAACAGTTTCAGGAAAATTATTTACCGTTTAATTTATTGTCGAATAGATGTGTTCTAATTTGAATAACTGAAGTTGTATCTCCACAGGACATTCTTGAGTAGTACAAAAAATCTCAAGAATTTAAAAATATATTGAAACCTAAAAAAAACAGATTTTGATTAACTGCATTATTGAAGAAAAAATAGGGAGTGAGCATGCTTGGTGAATCACACTGTATAGTATAAACTGTTGTAAGGCTAATATGATATTTTTTTTGTTTCACATAGAATCTAAAATACAACAATTAAAGTAAAAATTTAGGTACCACAGAAAAAAAAAACATTAAAAAATGCAAATAATATTGGGGACACAAAAATGTATAATATTATTTAGCTTGGTTGACAATTAATTAATAGGATAGTTTATAAAAAACCAATACTGGAATGCAACAAGTAACGACTTAGGTAATAATATAATATGTTTTGTCGGGTAACGATGCTCGATAAACTGTACTGTACACTAGCTGTTTCGGTTAACCGAATATACAGGCTGGTTCCTCAAGCATGCTCAGCATCACTCATCTGTCCTTAAACAACGAAGTCTGGTTTTTCTCATTTTTAATTAAACCTACTTAAGGGTCATATTTTTAATTATATTTTTAATATTTGTATACCATTAAGGAAGGGTAGTGAATACAACCTTCCTTATTGTTACTGTAAATTGTAAGTAAGATAATTTTTTTGAAAATCTTACTTATCTAAATCGAAAATCAAACTTGGTAATAGTTATTGAGTTCTTCAGCTTTTGACATTTATCCATAATAATAGATTTTGAAGATATGATCGATATTAAAATGATATCGATTTATTTAAATCTATAATAATATCGTCTGAGTACTTTTTTTATATTAATTTAAGTAAATTATATTATATAATATTATAGTATTATTGTATCCAGTATTATCATTAAACCTTACTACATACATTTTTTATATATCTTAAACTATATATTCGTTCCAATGCAAAATGAAAGTGAGTATGCTCAGTGAATCAACCTGTATAATTGTATTACTTTTAATGTCCTCGTGCTGTAGGTATAATATATAATATACTCGTTTTGTCGTACATAATATGTTTAGTTGTTTATTGTACGACTTCTGCAACAGACCACCAAAAATGTTATATTTACTGCGGGCATGTAAGAAAAAAATCTTTATAAAAAAACCTTTAGACAAGATATTATACAGATAATTAACCGCGAGTGTCTACAGCAGTAGGTAGTACCTAAATGTTATCCGCGTTTTGCAAAAAGTGTAAATCGTGATTTTCGAAGGTCATTGGCCATCACTTATATAAATGCAATGAGTTGAAATAAAACATTTACTTTAACTACCTATAATATCTACAATGTACATTGAACATACAGGAAATGTCTAGATAATGTATTCTTAAGGATCATATTATATTATTATCTTTTAAAATGTTTAGACATAGAAATAAGAAACCATAATTAGGTACCCATGGACATAAATAGATTACCTACATTATAATATGGGTACACACATTTTAAATTTGCTTATAAATTGTAATTTAAAAAAAATAATAATATACCTACTATTTGTATACGGCAAAAATCCCTTAAAAATCTTGGAATAGTAGTCAGTATTATATCACAAAATATGATACCTATAACTTATAAGCTTGTTATAAAATCTTAACCAGTGCTTATTTGAGATTATTGAGTTTTATTAAATTTTTATTCTATACATTTTTCTCTATATATTGTATAGGTATTTTTTATATGATGAAATTAATCCATCACAAAAATCAGATCATTCTGTATATAGATAGATTCTCAGAGAAACACTTTTTATCTAAAAAATTATAAACGATTTAGAATTTTATATTTGTTTACGTCATATACTCAAACGAATGTGAAAGTATTGTGTCGTTGTTATTAAAACAATGAATGTGTAAATAAAGATATTAACTTTATAGATTTTTTAGCTAAACTATTCATTTTTTCAAAGTGATAAAGTGTTTTCTTTATTATAATAAAAATTCATTGAAAGTTTTACTCATGGTTTTCAAAAAATAAATAAATAAATAAAACAAATTCTTATTCCAAATGATACTTTCAAACATATCTGCTACCTATGTCAATATCTTTGTAATCTAATATAAAATAACAATTAATAACAAATTAAAATTCTAGAAATTATAATATAGCTGTATAATATCATCTGTGCAGTACCTAACCGAATATTATTGGATCGCAATCCAAATTGTGAATGAAGTAAGATGCTATATTCGGTTATGAAATATGTCTGATACGCTAGATGAGACATTTTTTAAAAAGTTCACCTAAGGTTGGCCACATACGACAGTAGGTCTGTACTCTGTATACTATTATATAGGATATACAACAGTGCCAACAGTGCTCTTAGGGGGCCGGCAAGTTGATATGAACATGTATATATATATACGCATGTTAATTCGTTTTAATTATAACCAGTGGCGCAAATATTAAAAATGTTTGGGGAGGGGGGCTCAAGCCCCAAACATTTTTTTTAAATTATAATATATTATATTATTATTTTTTGAGGGTGCTTTGAGTAATTTTTAGGGGGCTATACCCCCTTGGTCGGCAGAGTCCTACCCCCACCTCCACATGGTGCCGACTGGAAACGGAATTCCGGTTCCGGCTAACGGAGGAGGCACAGAAGGCAAACTGTATAAAACCGAACACCGGCGGGTCAACACCAGCGACCAGAGAGGGCCAACATCGCCCTCCAACTACCGACAACAAAGACCGAAGGCTCGATGCACAGACGACCGGGAAGGTTAGACGGACCCAGCGGCTAGTAAACTCAGCGCCCCAGCTCCATCATCCGAAACTGCCCCACAGCGGCAGGCGTGCCCCGGGGCATTAGTAGGACGCCCACAGCACGATTCGTCACCGTCCGGGTGATCGCGATTGATGAGAAAGGGCTGCTAGCCGAACGCCTCAAGTCTCCGCCGACCGGTCACTCGACGCACCGAGCAGCACGAACGAACGAACTGACGGAGGAAACAGGAGGAAAACTGAACAAACCAAAACACCGGCAGGCAACAGGTCAGAGAGGGCAAACATCGCCCCCACCCGACAACAACAGCCGAAGACGGACTCTGAAAGACGAGCGGAAAGCCGCTCCACACCGGCGCACCCGCACCTCCAATCACCTCATCCGAAACTGCCCCGCAGCGGCAGGCGTGCCCCGGGACATTAGTAGGTCGTCCACAGCACGGTTGGTCACCGTCCGGGTGATCGCGATCGAGAGTGAGAGGGGTCGGGCCCAGCGTCAGGAGGCGCCGCAGACCGCAAGGATCGCAGAAGGACGAGACAACAGGAAAACGGGCAGAAGGAAAACTGGTAAACCACCACCGGTGAGACGCGAACTCCAGTACAACAGAAGGAGAATTCGCGGGGCACGAGACTCGAGGCCGACTGGCTAACAAGCCGGCCCGGGAAGACCATGAACGCGACTTCAAGACTGGCGGGCAGCAAAGCCGGGTCGAGAAGTCAATAAATGCAACCAGCGGGCCTTAAGCCAACAATGTTATTTTTATTGATAAAATGTAAATTAGTTTCAATGTGCGCCCATCAAGGGACAAAACAAAAGGTGTGAAATATTAAATTTTATAAAATGTTACATTTATTGAATTTAATAAACGATGGCGGCGTCGCGGAAGTATTGCGAAAGCAGTTCCCGCGACGCCGTCGGTTCAAACGGAAAAAAAGGGGGCTATACCCCCACCTATTTTCGCCACTGATTACACTACACTGTCGTTTATAGTGATTGGATTCATCAAATATCTACTATCCAGTATCTACTATCATGTAGATCGTAAATTAAGTCTGAAATTGATGATTGCGAACAATTAATCTTTTATTATCATAAAACTACCAGTGTTTATGTATTTTTTCTTGTCACAAATCGCGATACAGGATATAATACTAGACTATTAAATGAATATAACTAGGTACCTCCTTTCTGCAGTTTTAGTACTACTTATATACCATTAATCTGAGTTATTAAAGACGTTTGCTGATTACACCCGTGTCGTAGTATCAATTCGGATCGATATTCGCGTGCCAGTAAAATTATACAATAATATACATTATCCCCTAAACTGCATTCTACGCTCAACAGGTTAACAGCTATTATCGTCTACAGTTGTTGATAGTGTCGTCAAATATTGTATCACATAAAATTATAACATATTATACATTATTGGGGCTGCTTCGGTGAAAACCTGATGGGTTCCTTACTTTAACCAAGATCCTTACACGAGAGAAATTATTTATTATTTTTGTTTATTCTTCAAGAAGATAATGGGTCCCACTGAACATTTTCGTAATTATAGACTTGGAACGAGTGTTTTTTATTAGTTTACTTTTGCAGCCACCATTCGTTTTCCCGTGACATTTGTTGGGTCGGCGATCCTCAATCCCAGATTTTGCCTGGCTCGAGGTCCTCAAGACTGTTGTAGAGTAGGGCAATTAAATCATAAATAATAACAAAAATAGTTTATAATAATAGGTGCATGTTTTAATGTACAATACGAGCAATACAGGGAAAATGATACAATAACAAATACAGTGGGACGGGAATCACCGACTGGACTGCATCTGGAAATCGACTTGAGCTGACGAACTGAAGACTGCTGAGCTGCTGGAGCACGGGCACGAACGAATGCACCGTAGTGTTGTGGAGCTACGAAGGTTCAACTGCGATCACGAGGACGTGACGTATATTCGAGTAGGTCTACTCGGCACTGGATATTACGAGCTAACGATCCTGATGTTGAATCACAGATTGGACGACGACAGTCAACAATGGTTAACACACGAAAAACGGCTAATCGGCCGAACAACAACGGATGTGGTAAACCACGTTTTGTACAGCACTCGGGAAATGGCTGACGAGCGAGCGAGAGAACAAAGTAGGTATCGTGAAGACGGAGCCAGGGCCGTCCGGACGATTTGCGGGGCCCATGGCAGAGTAAATTTGTGGGGCCTAAAAAGTCATTATCGTCAGTTGGCAGTTGCATTTATTTAAATATTTAATATTATTATATATTATACCTATACCTTTACCTATAACAAGACACGTAATATATTTATACTTCATATAATAATATTGATAAATTAATAAGTATATAAATATAGTAGGCACCTAATACGTTATGAAAAAAGGTGGACAAGTGGGTAC
>WHPZ01581537.1:0-39102 GCA_016617965.1 Macrosiphum rosae
TAATAAAAATTAAACTCGAGCAGATTAGTGGTAATAATAACTAATTCTACATTCCCAAACCGCATAGATATTAGATAATAGCAGATATTAAAAAAAAAATGGTTATTATTAATAAATATTTTTGAATCTTTTGGAGTTTTACGAGAGCTTGGGAGGATTTATACGATATAGACATAATTTGACATTTAGGTATAGCATATTATATTTTAATTTAAGTATTAGGTATTATACGTTAAAAATAATTATTATGCTTTAAACACTGGAAGTTAAAATTCTGGGCCTAGTAAATATACAATTTCCGGTTGGACTTGGGTCATGAATGATGATCAAGTCTCCATTTACTTTAATGATAAAATACTGTTTATAATAAATTCTTAAATACCTACCATATACCTAGGCACATATCTGATCTACATGATGATATAAACAGGGGACTTTAACCCCATATAACACTGAAAAGTCCACCGAAATAAAGATGGAATCAAAAAAGTACACTAACAACAAAGTAAATATAATTTGTCTACAATTTAGAAACTGAACTCAATAAATATAACTATACATTAAAGTACAAAAGAAAAATGATTTAAAATTGTATTTTTGTGATAGGTACAGTAACAGTATTACCTATGGATAAGCGATATAAACGTAGAAGATAAAATAATTGTTGTGTTCCCTATAGAAAATGTGGTGAGAGAATAATATGAGTACCAGGCAGAGTAATATTTTACCACAAATATAATATGTGTGCATGTTAGCCATGTATTTTATTCCATAAATTTAATAGATTGATATAAAATCGATATTTATTATTTATTGTAAATTATGTAAGAGTAGTATTAATTTGTATTTGTATGTAGATAACTACCCATATAGTTGGGGCTTGGAGTGCTAAGTGTCTGTTTTTTATTCAATATAATGGCGACCTTAGTTCCCCCCTCCCACCCCCTAAAAATAAAAATTTGCATACTTGTGCTTATGCATTATATTAAACATGAATTTAGGTAAATACCCAAGTATTTGTGACACATGCAATTATTGGACGTACGGTATATATAATAGTGCATATTACATAAACACATAGAGCCGATAGCCTTTTGAGTTTTGAATAATTATTATTATTATCGAATATATATTATCATAGTTGTCATATTTTTATATACTATTATATCGATGTTGGTAAAATGTTTTGACAGGTAAGGTTTATGCCGTCGTTGTTATACCAAATCGGATTAAGCGGGGTCGATTTGATTTTCTATATTTTTTTACTTTTTGAGACTTTTATTCAACATTATATTAATGACGGAAAATCCAAATGAAATGTTTTCTGTAATATTCTATAAAACGGCGGCGGCGGGCCAAAGGATTTCGCGCGTGGTGTTTGCTAAATTTAAACGTCGCGTTGGGTCGCCAACTCGACGACGACGGTGCACCAGTTTATATTATATATTTATGTTTTTTTTTTTTTTTGGAAGCGCCAGTGTACGTTTTCGTGATTTCGTTGCTAATAATAATATTTTAGTGATGAGGCTAAGTATATTATTTTAAACACAGCGAACGCATTATATGTATGGTATACCGCTACTCATCGAAAGTACACTATAATATATTTTGATATATTTAATATACTATATTATATACATTATTACGACATCTTTCGATTTTCTTTAATCCACTAATATCATAAATTACATTTAGAACCGTCTCTCACTATTTTTAAGGGTGCACGTATGGCATACCTACATTTTTTGTATTAATTGCGCTTATCGACGGAAAATAATTGGTTTTGGAAAATATGATTTAAGATCCGACCGACGTTCCTACCGGCTTTGCCCACGTTCCGTTCTTAAGGTATCCGTATTTCGACGGAGTACAATGTATTTATTATACGTTTATATATAATTCTATTTCCGCTTAATATCGCTGAAGTCCGCGGAAGTAACTCGGAAAAAGAAAATAAAAACGTTTTTATAAAGACGGGCTTTACTAAATAATCGGTTATGAATTTCGACGAATCGACCACGTTAAAAAAACAACATTTCACGAATGAAAATGTACTACAATATAATATAATAAGTCGCCAAAATATAATACTCGTGTACCTACGTCTATAATAATGCTATATTGCTATATTACATGACCATTATTATAACTATATAATATACAGCGTGCGCATATAATGCAATATTGAAACGTCCATTAGTCTTAATAAGATTTCGAAAATAAAAGCTATAGTTCCGAAATAAATTGTATTTTTCTCCGAGAAGGCGTATAACGCTACAACGGAGGAGGCTCACAATATATATACGTGGGGGTCGTCGTCGTAGAATACTAGAATAACTAAGATTTCGTCTCGGACGGGAAATATTATATACGATACATCCGGTAAGACGTGTTCGGTTTCGATTTCTTCCCGAAGAAAACCCGTGCACGACCCCGGCGAAGACGGACGCCAACGCTTCATTATATATATTGCCTCTTTTTTTTTTCGCGTACGGCCACTATTAAAACGATATCGGATTACGTGACAACAATAATAATAAATAATAATAATAATATTATGTGAACGAGAAGCGCTCGTGTCCAGTCATCCGGCCGTTTATTATTGTCTCGGATCGTCTGTTTTTATAACACACCCACCGTGATCTATCCACCTGGCACCACCCCGCCAGTACAGCACAATCCCACCCGCACGTTTTGTCGTCTACCAGTCCCACACCGGAAGTCCACCACCACCTACACCACCGTTTGCCGGAAGGAAATTCACCTCACGCGTGTGCTCGCGCGTAGATTTATAATTGCTCAGACAGCGACACAATATAATATTACATGTAGGCATAGCTATTGTACAAATATTACAGTGTATTAAATATTCTTATACCTACCTATTGGCTGGTTATATCGTCGGTTTCACAGCCCATTGCCCGATTTGACGTTCGTTTAAAAATCATTTTTCCACAACGCGTCCCATTACACTATGAACGGCCCAAAAATGGTATTATTCCCATGCCATTTATTTAGAGTTTCGTCGTTATTCCTCGTTAAAGCACAATGATATTATATAGTCCGATGAGTGATGACTGATATTATAATTTACATCGTGTGTACCAATCGTATATTATAATAATATTATGTATATATTAGGTATAATAGTCGTTCCACATTTGTTTGCGTCCGAGAATGCGAATTGCTGATTATAAGTTACGATCTTCACTAGCCTGCACAAGATAATGTCTTACATTATAATACGTCCCATTACCTTACCTATATACTAACTTCTAACATGGTCTTTGGGACTTTATTCGCATTTACGAAACGCACATTAATTCGCACCTTTAATTCTCTCTATTCAGCTACTGGCACGTTTATATTATTATATATTATAATTGTACATTATACGACTTATAATTTATAATCCTGAATCCCTCGTCATGATATTACTATTATATAGCTACTTGATTTATCTCGTACACAAACTCTGTATTTCGGAATTATCTATCCATTACCTATAATATGTATCATGGATGTAGTATGAAAGTTTACTGTAGTCATTCGTCAATGTAAAACATAATATATGGTTATAAATGTTTCAATATTAATGTATTCGGGAGTACCTATAGTACGTTACTATATACTATTATAGTGCACGTTTTGTTAGCGTATATTATGGGCAATAATAATTACAATCTGATCGACGCGCCAGAGAATAAAACATTTAAAGTTATTTTTTGATTCTGATTTCGATTTTGGTTCTTAAAATTACAGAAAAAAAAGCTTTGCAGTTATAGTTTTAGGACTTTACAATCTGTGACTTCAGAGACATAAAAAGAAAAATACATAAATACTTAACTTTCATCTTAAAAAAAATTTAGAAAAGAATATTAAGTTTTCTTCTTTTTTTTAATTTATCTACAATACTATTTTGTACTTATATTATATATATTATATATATATTTTAAACTAATTGTAGAATAATAAAATAATATTTGAATTTATGAACCATAAAAATCTATACTACCGGACACCATACATCGGTAGACCGTAGCCCCTACACTCAGATAATAAACTAAGGGTTCCGGATAGGTTTCTGTTCAGAAGGTACCGATCCCAATATAGGTTTTTTTTGTTTTTAATAATTAGGTATACTGTATACAATCTTGTACCACGTTATGTATTCAGCTTTTTCTTCTTCTTTTTTTTCTTTTTTTATATTTCTTGTTTTGAAATTTGGAGCCAATTAGAAATAAACAACCATAATGCATGGTCGGCGAGTGTAAGCATTTTTTTTTTTTTTTTTACAACATTATCTTGACGTTCCGAACATCTGTCGTAACTGCCAAAATAATAGACACCATGTCGAATTAAGTGTGCTACAGCAGAAGAGACCACGCGGTCCGCAGCCTTCGATATCGTTACGCCATCAGATATTATTATGTGCAACATTTACGGTCGGCCTGTACACCGTTATACTCGGCCGAATTGGTTATAATAGTAATAATATGTGTATTTTTCGGCATCGGCGGTTACATGTAAACAAACATAGGCAGTCAACAATGTGGTCAGTATTATACATTGTCTACGGAAATACGAATTTTTCCAATTTTGTATTATTATATTACATTATAATATTATATTTTACCTCCGGACGTACGATAGTAAAACATATAATAATATACGAATATACATATATATATATATATATATATTATATTATATTATATTATATATTTGTGCGGAGAGAGAGAAATAATATTATTATTATGTTAGAAATTTCCCACGAGTATACGCGGAAAAACAAAATTATTCATATTATAATATAATATAGGTATATACAAGCAATATTATTATCTATAGTTTTGTTAGAAATATATTATTGTACAAACGCATAGATACTTTTCTCGTTTTGATTGATATACATCGTCGTAGGCCGCTTAGGTATATAACGTTGCGTTGTGCGTGAACCGAAGCCGAAACAGTAATTTTTTATTCACATGTATAATATTATATATTTTTTTTCAAGAGTCCGATTACATTGCACCTATCGGCCTCATACTTTTACCCCCATGGGGTATATATTATAAGGTCGGCCGACCTCGTATTTTCCTCACATAATAATAATATTATATTATATTTTATGATGTATATCAAACGCCGTACACCTCTTGGTCCTAGTATGGCGCGTTATTTTTCTTAGATAGCTGTCACTAATATTTTTACAATTTTGAATTTAAGCCTCCCACTAAAAAATAAATAAATATTGTTCGCCGATGATGTATTTGGTTGAAAAAACAGAAACTTTTTAAAAGCCTGTGTAATATTATCATAATTCAGTACACCTGCCAGCACTGTCAGAGCTGTTATATTGCTGTTTGACTTCAGCGATGTACCTACAGTTTTCGTTAGAATTTTACACAATATAGTCGTTGCCGCGATGGCTTCTTTATATTTACTATTATTGTACATATACTTATCATATATTGTTTTCTATTATATTAGACGCATATTATGTCTCAATAGTCGCATCGTTTATCCTCAGAGTGATTACACCTTGTTAAAGTGTATTCCATTATTATGTAATATTTTTTTTTCGATTTCTGTACCTACTTGTGTTTGAATTGATCATCGTGATATAAACCGTGTTATACTAACCGAGGGAGTTTCAAAATAATATATCGGCCCGGTGATTTATCGGTTATAGCGACGTAATAGGAAATAGTCAAACTTTGCTGTTTACATGCTATATATACAACAGCTGCCTTATATAAAGTAATATAATATGTAATTTATTGTCACAATCTTATGGTCGACCAAGCAATAGACAATAAAGAATTTTATAATAGAAAAAAGAATATGTCGTATGTATAATATATTAAATATAAATACTATCCATTATATAATATTACATATATAATATTATGGATACTATTATGTACCTATATTGTATACGACGCCGTATCATAATATATATAATATAGAGGTCAGTTAAATTAACGTATTATTTTTATTTCAATGAATATTTGTTTATATGGACATTTTTTTAGATGTTTAAACACATCATTGTTAGTTATCCCGTTAATTTTGTATTAGTTAGGTCAGAAAATTCAAAATATTAAACTACAGTAAATATTAATATCCATTGTAATAAAAAATAATAAAACATCTACAGTTTTATAAAGGTAACTTGTACATCCAGACATATGCCTGGATGAAAAAAATTGTTTCATTTGACATCTACGAAGAGACATATTATTAGTATAGGTACCAGGTACCTATATGCTAGTTTTTAATTTAACAAAAATGCATAACGTTCAGTTGACAGACCGCAACTCTTATTTGGTTTTTTTTTTACCCAGTGAAAACGGAATCGAACCCATGACTTATATCAGTAATACACATAGTTTTTTCCGTGATTCGAAACTAGACTTTTTTTCGCAAAGTGAAAAACTATTGAAAACTGATGTTTTTGTTTGTTCACAGACCAAGCGGCGTTGACACCCGTAAACATTGTGCGAGTGGTCAGGGTGGACGTGCCGTCGGTGGTTCGCTCATACGATGCCAAACCCGACCCGGCGGCCACTGCGATCGGCGGCGGGCCTCCGCCACTGTTGTTGGGCTGCGTATACGCGTTGGAGGGTGGCGAGAACGACGACGAGAACGGCGACGTGATCGTGCCGACGGCTCCGCGGCCGGTCAACGGTACCGCGTCCACGGCGAACGGCGCCCGCGACCGGCGGTCATCGTCGCCAGCACCGGACCTGGCCATGGACGCGGCCATGGAGGAGGTGCAGCGGCTACGGGGCTTGGTGGTCAAGTGGTACTTCCGGCGCAACCCCATACCGGCAGCACCCAAAGACGCGATGGCCATCATCAACGACAACGAACAGGTGTACCAGTGGATAGCCGGCGGCGGGCCCGAGGCTGGCGGAGGGCTGGGCCCGCTCAGCGGACGCACGGTTGACGTCACCGCAGAGACCCCGCGCGCCGACCGGTCGTACTTGCACCGGGTCATTCGGGTCGAGCGGCCCACCGCCGAGCTCACCGGCGAGTACAGGTGTCAAGTGGAGGACTGGAACTCTGAACGCAGGTCCGCCTGGCACCCCATGGTCGTATACAGTGAGTACAAATTATTGTGTATATTGTTATAATTTATATGCTCGTCTAAGTCATAACTTGTTTTCATGGGGATTCGGCATAGGCCAGTTGTTTAAACGCTACAGTAGATACTCATTTAAAGTAATTTACTCAAGTTATTTCCTTACAGTAAAATTATTATTAGTGTGAACAAAGAAGTGTATATATAAATATAATATAATAAAACAACAAATTTACACCATTAAAATACGAAAACTTTGACTATACGATGTCGTTATTATTTTTTCAATATAATTTTCACATTTGTTAGTTATTCAAGTTTAAAAACACAAAAATGACGGATTTTCAACAATCAAAACTATTTATTTTTTAAAATTCCAAATAATATAACGTACTTATGTGAAATTATTATCGTTATATTTGAACTTTTGAGCACACTCAACTTTTTGAAAACTTTAATTGGACATTATGAGTGCCTATTGTGTTATGAATTACAGATATTATTGTAATAAAAAAAACCAAATTATGGACATACAATTTATTGAAATAGCTTTGTAAATAAAAAAACAAGATTAGATTAAAACAAATTTTTGTTGTTTATACAATTCAAAATATATTTTCATTATGTACGCCTCCAGGCCATGATAAATCCATTAAATCATTGAACAAGTTAGGTGGTTTTATTATTGATTTACTTAATGCTTACAGTTTAAAATGAACGAATTATTACTATTGGCTCAGAACTAAGTTTAGGTACTAACAATAACGAACCACCCACGTTACCATCCACCTCCTTATTTTTGTTTGGTAGAAGAAATCATATGTTGACTTAATTGAAAGTACTGACCTTAATGATTTTTCACACCATGTTGAATACAGAACTTTTTGATCACTTTGAAATGTTTCATTTAGGAATTCTGTTAAGTATTCAGTTAACTTATTATCTGAATTTTCAACTTTGAACATTATAACTATTTTTATAAAAAAACTACACATATTTCGATTTTGAAAAGTTCTATGTACGAAGAAAAAAGAATAGCGACACAAGATGGTGAAACACGGAATGTTAAAAAATACATAATTTAAAAGCATATAGGAAATAATGAAAATGTCCTAAAATATTTACAATATAATATTATGTACTTACTTATTATTTTTCAAATATGAAAAATATGTATTTAGTGTTTATACCTACACATATATAAGGTTAAATTAGCACAAATTTACTCAGAAATTGTTGAAATATTTTTTATATCTAACTAGATATCAAATTTTACAACTGGGTAAAAATATGTAAATAATTACAATACCATCCGTTCCCTACAGCTAGCCGCTAGGTATGAATTATGATCCTATACCATAATTCATACTTAGTAATTAATTTGTAATAATGAATATAGGTAATTCCATTGAGTACCTATATAATATGGTAATTACCTACCTATACAATATGCTATATTTATTATGTGATACGAATAATTATTACGAACCGACGATAATGCACGATAATAGCCACTACACTGAATAATTGTACACTTGCGAACGGCTACTTGAAAACTTCGCACTGGCACTGCACAACACATACTATGACGAAATAACTGAAGAAAAAAATGTGAAAAACTGTGCGATAGAATTGGACAGTATATGGAGATGGACACAATGAAAATGGTGGCGACAATCGTTTTATAAGGCTGACCGATGGAAAATATCAAGGTTAGTGGTTACCCACTCGCTGCGAGTTAGGTAAACAATAGTATGGTTGCCTTTGCAACTACCGTGCTTACCGTGGTCGGACCGTTTGAGTGTAGAACCTCACAGGGTTTCAACGTTTCATTTTTCACCGGCAACTTTTCGTACGCGTCCGTCCTTGAATTTTATTGTGAGGTACCTACAACTGAGGTTGTATAAGCCCCCCAGGTCTTCGTATACCGGGACCACGGTAATGTTGGACGAGACGACCACCGTATATAATATCTTGATATATACTCGTGGTAAGTGGGTAACCATGATATTTTCTTCTGTCATACATTTTGCGACTACACTACAACAATTATAGTCGTTGTCGTATGTTTTATCAGTGTTCGTTTAGCCAAAGACAATTTTCGACTGTACGTTTGTTTAATTTGTTCCTATTGTTAATGTATAGGTTTGAAAAATCTAAGGATCACCTTGATAAATTGACACGAAATATATTATAATATTATGTATTGTGCATTACGGTCCCTTCATTTTAGATTCTCATATCCAATACAATATACATATTATTATATATTATGTATTAAAGAGCTACAGCATAATATTAAGTTATTTCGGTTGACAATGGCGGAATTATAAGTAGGGTGCGTATTTACCGGAGTGAAAAACAAAAGCGCCTCGAAATTTATACTAGATATAGGACGTTTTAGTATTTAGATAAAGGTGCATACTGCATTTTCAAATATAATTAACTAAATAATTAAAAATTTTACAAAAACGATTTTCCTTAAAGTTTTAAGTTAATTAAGTTTTCCTTTTCCTGTATAAACAATAATTTGTCCAAACGGTTTGAATTTGATTTTTTTTCGACTGGTCTAAATGTTCTTTGACCGTCCGATGAAATTTTACAGCAAGTAGTTTAAGTAAGATAATATTCTTAATAACGAGTATAATACATACATAGGTAATCGGTATGCTTTAGGTACTATAGAAAATCCGAAATTCTAAAAGTGGAATAACAATAAAGCATTGAAACTGTGCGTATAATATATTATTTCAACTCGAGGTTACAAAAATAAAGAAACGTTCTCATTGGCTGAAATTCGTATATCATCCAGTATATATACATATACTCGTATTGTATTATCAATATATAAGTATATAAAACGGCATTGCATTAAACCGCTGCTGTAGCGAGTCCTGAAATTGTGTGCAGTAGCAATTTAAGACGTGCGCACTCTGAGCCTGATTTATGTAATTTGAGTAAATGGAAAAAAAAAACAATTTAGGACTTTTCTATTATATATAGGTATATGCTACGGGTAATATCAGGTTTAGGATAATTTCGATATTACCGGGTGGTTTACTGGTATCAGATTAAGTTCACCAACAAGACACGAGTACACGAGTCTCAAAACGATTTGATTATTATTTTTTTCTACGTCCCCATTGCATAATGGAATAACATCGTTTTCATAATTTAAAAAAATGTTTTACGTGTGATAATAAATTAAAATCTATAGGTAAAAACGATTAGACGTCATAAAATAATAGGTGTAGATAGAAACATTTTTTTAATTCGTCAAAACCTACTCGTGTTGTAAGGAATATTAATTTAGCCGAAGTTAAAATTAAGATTGGATAAACTATATGTGCATTTTTACTCTATTTTCGGTACTTTTAACTAAGTCATAAATCTAAAATCATATAATGAATAAAAAATTTAAATCCACAGGTAACACGTGCAACATGTATACTGCTTTACTGCACCTACGAGTATGAAAAATCATATATCTACTGTTTATAATTTAATATTTACATACATTTATACCAATTCATAAAAATATAAAACCTATGATTACATACGTTCCTCAAAAATCATTTGTATGAAAATTAGTGCAGTTATCAATAAAACCGTAACTTGCTATTACAATACCTAAAGGCTAAAATAAATAATTAAATGCACAATACCTACCGAATTTAAAAATATTATTGGCTGGCCATAATACAACGTCGTTTCGTCTCTATACTGTTGTAAACAAATCGATCAGCTTATTATCAGTGGAACTTCCATTATCTTAAGTTCCATATTCTTTGCTAAACCCAATGATTTTACCATGTTTTTACCTATATTAAATAATTATATTCTCCACATTGTGATTGGGTGATATTATCGGAAAAATCGATTTTTGTTCATGGTTGTCAATGAAAAAAAAGCTACATCTGTACTGATATACATAATATACATATTATACTGTGGAAGAACCATTAGTGTCAAAAAGATGGAGGTCGTGGGTGATTCGGAAACATTTACAAGTATAGTCAGTCTTTTTTATATTCTCCTGTTCGACATATGTATTATTTGTTTTTAATTTAAAATGCTATATTGGTGAACAATGTAAACATATAATATAAAGCGTGTCGTCGATTTTCAATGGAGTTGCCGTTACTATGTGTATATGGTTCAAAAAAAAAAAAAATAATAAAATGAAAAGAAAAACAATAACAAAACGTGATGTGCACCTAAAGAGCATCGAATCGAAAAGGGTTATTATAATGATAGTTGTTATATACCATACGATATTAGGATATGTTGTTCTAAAAAAATAATGGTAATAAAAAACCAAAAACGGAATTTGATCTAAATGTTACGTTTATGCGTTCTATGAAATGAAACGAAATGAAATATAATATAATAATATATGTCCATTATTATTGTTCTGTAATATAAATATAATATGTCCATGCACGTATCAAATTGTCTGAAATATTGCTGCATGAACGTAATAGGGCATATTTTATTCAACCGATGTGGGTTAGTTTTTTGTTTATATTTTACTACAGAATATTGTACGAATCATTATCAGTGGTTTTTAGCCATTCAGTTTCGAGTATAATTTCCTGTTCCCTAATGCACACATGTTGAGAGGGTCATATTCAGCGACCGGAAGCCCAAGCACTTCAAAACTATTAAAATATGCACACATTCTGTTTAACGAGCAACCGTAACGATATCGGTTTAAATTATAAACATAATTTATTATTTTCAAATATATGAAACAACGTTTAACGATATTATTTATTTATTCGAGCGAAAAAAATTTATACTTTCAATTACTACAATGAACAATAAAATGTTTTTTTTGTTTCATAATTCTAACAGTATATGAGTGTTTTAATAATATTTTATTATTGTTACTAAACGTTAACATAATATTACATAATATAAAAAAATTATCGCTGTGCTGTAAGTTTTAATTAAAAATAATTTAAAAGCTTGTTTGTTGTGTACTTATTACCCCTAACCTATATAACACAACTATATAAACAATTCAAAAAACAGTTTATCGTAAAACGTTTTTTTTTTTTTTTTTTTAAATAATCGAATTTCATGTAGATTTTATTATATGGTAAACGATTATATTTAATGGCTTGCAAAACTGTATGTGTATATATATATATATATATATAGGTGTGTAAAATATAATAAATAATAATAATATTTCCTTTACGGATCATCTTGCTGATGTGCGAGAGTAGGCCAAAAAAATCTGAGCCATCAATAGTAACAATATAATATAATGCTTGTATATTATAATTGTGGAGCACGCGGAGATTATTATTCATTATAATATTATAATCCGTAATATTATGTACGTTTTGTATTTATTTATTTATGATAAGTATCTAAAAAAAAACCTAAAAAATCAACACTGAGTGCCAATTATTATGATTGTAACGGCGGTAGTCTCGTTTACGCTTTTAAAAATGCAATAAAGACGGCAATAGTAAATGTATGTGTGTCCTGAATAATGAGAACGCGCGCGAAAAAAAATAAAAGAATTAAAAAAACATAATTTTATTATATATTATAATGTAATGAATATAATATATAATGTGCTCGCGATGTCCACCGCGACGGACTACTTCTTAAGAATTCTGATGGCCTAAATTAAAAAAAAAAAAAATACAAACAATAAATATGTAATAATACAATTCGCCGCGATTGAAAATCACGACCGCACGCGCTTACACACGTAGGTAGGTATTGTAATTTTTGTTATAATATTACGCCTATCTATATATTCTTCAGATATTATTCTATATGTACCATCGGTCGTCATCCAGAGCAAGCAACAAGTATAATAGCTATATAACTATAGCATAGGTTCCGACAACAATATAGATTATATTGTTATGACATTAAAAGCCAGTCCAGTTTTTAACCATCGAAAAGAAATGTTTTTATATACAATTTTAATTTATAGGTATACCTATATAGTATTACATTTTTTAATGAAAAAACGTTTTGTTGTATAAAATATATCAAACAGTTTAATATAGCTATATATTGTATTTTATATAAAATATTTAAGTTAATACGAATGGAGTTGAGTGGCGTATATAGTACTATAATATTATTATACTTTAACAATATTCACACACAACCCACTACCCTGCGGCTTCGCCACTCAACTCGTCATAAATTATCTCAACTTTGAACACTTAATAATAATCCAGTACTCTTCAATTATCTATGTTTGTAGTAAATTATAAACATTTTCAACCAATATTTTGCTTCGTAGAATATGTTATCATAAATAAAAGTTGCAATTAAAAAAATAAAACAATTGTTAAAATCAGAAAATGATAAAAGTAGTTAGGTATACTCCATAATAATGAAATGAGAAAACGAGCAAATGTCGTGTTTTTAAAAATGTCCTAGTTACACACATCCGAATTATATTTTTTTTAAAAGATCTTATCTTCCAACCATCATATTATACGCTTTGGTCAACATTGCTGCGTTTTGCTCGCTCAATTACATTTTTCCAGCCCTAGTAATAATCCCAAATACAATGTCGTAAATCCGTATTATTGTATATTATATTACTCGATAAAGCATGCCATTCAATAAAACCCTCGACTTAAAAAAATAATAATAGTACGACGTATACACGTTATAATAACAATATAATATATGATATGTGCACACGACGATGATGGTCCTGTTATTATTGTTATTTATGGTTATTATTATGATTATTATTATTAAGTTATTAAGCGTCGTCGTCGCCTCCCCGTGTTTATTTTTTGTGTCCCAGCGTGTGGGCTGCACACGCATTTAACTACGCGTTATTGGACGATTATTATTATTTTCACGTGTACGGGGACATTGTATTTATATTACATATTATTATTATACATGTATATATGAAATAATGTCTTTTTCCGCTCGCGTGCAATTGTTGTAGGAGGAGACAAGAGGAAACGGTCGCCGGCGCCGGACAATATAATATAATAAACTCGCGGTCAAGAAAATAAAAGAGAAAAAAAATCGAAAATAATTATTGCACTTTCGTCACGTTTTATTCGATCTGAATATTTGACATATTTTTTAATGATTGCGAATGACACACACACACACATCAACCACAGTACATACCTACACACACAGAGTAACCTAATTACTGTTCGAATCTAATGTATACGCGGGTATATTAATACCACATATAAATCATTTGAAAAAATCCTCAGTTTTTTTTTATAGCAATCCGCAGCGGTGCACTACTTACATAATTACATACAACGTGACACTATACCTTACCAGTAACGGTATGGAAAACATATACGACACTGAATCGTTGGTTTTTTTTTGTCTAGGATATAATATTAGGCATGACTTATTATTATTGTGCATCCATATGGAGTACAGTAAGAGTTGGTCGAATTGAGAAATTTAGATTTTAAATAGTATGTAATATTTACACCCCTCAAAAATATGTTGACTATTTTTTAGTACAAGTTCTGGATAGTACTATATATTTTATACTTTGATTCTGGGTCGAATGAGTAAAGTATCGGATTTTACAATAACACGCCCTTTTTTTCGTATGATACTTTGTGGGGTAGTAAAAATTTAGAAAAAGTTTCACACAGTACATCAATAAATTGCAGGAAACTGAACACACATTGTACTTGAGAAATTCCATTTTTTGAGTTTCCCAATTTAAAAAAATCACGAAAAACAACAACAAAAAACACGATAAACTTATTTAAACAACTAAACTCGTTTTTAACGAAATCCAGACCTTTTTTAGGTATCCGAGTTTTTTCCACTCAGATTCTTTTTATGAATGTGACAATACTTTTTTGGCGCTCCAACAAATCTGATAGATGTAAAAAACTAAAAACAGACTATTCTATCCATGTGGCGTTTAAACTGAAACTAAATTATGAAATGGTTTTGCTTATGAGTAATATACATTCGAAAGATTGATAGATGTGTGATATTTCATTACAATATACATATATAACACAAAGCGTGTGTCCACAGCGGGGGGTTAACTGGAAAGCTTTCCTAAGGGGCCAAACATTTGGTTTAAAATTAGTTTAAAAGATTGACGTTTAATAATAGTTCCATTTGTTGCAATCATGAATTCTGTATTTCTGACAACTTGTATACTATTTTATATTCCTTAGATAAATACAACTATACCTACTGAAAGTAGGTAAGTTCCTACCTCTAATAAACTCTTCTACTATAATACATCGAGTGCATAGACATATAAATAATATTATTTTATGAATATGTCTATGATCGAGTGTCACATTTATTATGGGTACCTAATATTATTATTTGTTACAATTAAATTACAATATCACGATCCTTGAATTTGTACAACAGTAACAATGGGCATTGTAAATTAAATAATAATCGTAAAAAGGAAAAGGGAAAAAACAAGTGAACGCTACATTTTCATCAATTGTTTCTATTAACTATATGTTTATTAGATGCGTCAAATAATACGATCACGATTTGCTGTATAAAACTTTTTAATTTTTGATTGATTTTACTTGGTCGCGTCAATTTTCAAAGAGTTGTAATTTATACTTTTTCTAAACACTTATAGCAATACTTTTAAACAATACAACGTCTGTTTGATGTTAAACACGATTTCTTTACTTTCTATAATATTTTAGTTTCTATACAGTTTGAATTCGAAAATTAAAAATTTTGTTGATGAGTATAAAATATAACAAAATTTTAATTTTAAATAACTTCACAACGTGAACGTAGTGTTTATAATTTATGAGCGATATATTCAATTACGTGGTATTATTTATTATATTGTTAGAAGGTTTGATAAGGATATGATAAAATGTTATGACATTTTACTCGCTTAAAAGTTTTAATAATGCATACTCGATCTTCTCATCTGAAAAAAAAAAAAAATCAAAACTCAGAATAAACTTCTATTGAATATTGTTATAAAAGATTAATTGGATATTTTAAAATAACTACCCAATACAAAGTTCAAACAAAGTTTGTGGAAGACGGGTTAATTAAATACGCCGCACGACGTGAACGGAAAGCGTATATATAAATTATAAATTGAACTGCTTGAAATATCCTCAAATATAAATAACAATGTGCAGCGCGTACGATTTGTATGGAAACACAATTTCGAAACTACAGCGAGCACAGACATAACGGTGTTCGCAAAGTACCTATACATAAACTACTTGTGCCCACACTCGGCTACACGTTTATTTTAATAAGCAGACACACGTAATATTATAACGTGTTAAATTTTCGTGTTGAAATTCGACGGAGCTCATCAGCTCGCTGTAAAGTGAATTTTCGGAACCAGGATTTTTGGTTTTTGAAAAGCGCCGTGGAAACTCACGTCTTCGTCAAAGTTTGACTCGCACATATTCGGAGGTCACACACAATACGACATAGCATTGTACACTGTACAATACAATGCAGCAGTTTCTCCTCGAGCAAAGACCTACCCACCTACATAAATAATAAAAACACAGAAACCGCGGACGACGACGACGACGACGACGTGCGGACTCGATGCGTCGTCGGGCCGTATCGATCTCTATCAATTGTTTGGGCACGCATGATATGGATAATAATATAGCTTAGATTTATAGGATGCGCGTAGAAGTGAATATAATATAATATCCAAAGAGTAAAATTTACGACGCGTAACGGTGCAGGCTTATAAATACGAATCGATTGCCTCCGAGGAAGGATAAGATTGGGGGACATATTTGCAATTTACGCACATTATAATATTGTGTGTATAAGATTTATCGCGTACAAACGATAAACTTGTATTATGACGATTTTGAACAGAATTCAGGCGGCCCTGCACACAGCTGCCGCGAATTCTTCCAAATCGGCAGTGCGCGTAATTGTGCGCGACGAAGATGTCATCTCGGCGAGTACATGCAAACCGAACAGTGGAAATCGATCGTCCGTATCGCTGGTTGATATTATATATAAGTACATGATATTATATACGTATATAGTAATTACTATACACTCGACCGGATTTGCTCGTATTTATAAGCCGTATAATGTATATTATATAATATTATATCGATATAGATAGCGCGATAACGCTGTAATATATATATATACTGTGGCCGGAAAAACTCTAGGTACCTACCGACCTATTGAAAACACAATAAACACGCGTCACATTATTTTTTATCACGTTGCCCGAACGGACTCGAACAGTCGCTTTATTCCAACGATGAGCTTTACGGAAGGGATGACTTTTTTTTTTTTGTCCTATTAATTCGGGTGCGGTATTAACAAAGTCATAAACTAGAGAGAATAACAAAGTTATCATCCGAGAAATTGGACCCACGTGTCCAATGTGTGTTATATTTTATGCATAGTTTATTTATTATTTATAGATATATTTGCATGAATGATTAACTAGAAACGTAAAAGCTAATTTCGGGTGTACAACGCTTCTCTCGCATTCTGTTTCTTATGGACTATTATCAATGTTTACTTCATATTTTATAATTTTCTTCAGCATCGTCTTTTAGTACGTTCGGAATCGGGCGATAACGCGAGTACCATCAACAAATTTTGTAATTTATTAATAAATAATAACTAATATAAAAATATTGTATTAGTTTTGCAATACGTACCTATACTGATGTTTTTTGATTTTTATTTCTGAGCGCTTATTACATTTAATGAATACATTATGATATATTTATGATCATATTTAATGAACAATACTCACGTTTAATATAACGAGTAAATTTAGTCCTTACCTAACCTAATTCATGAACGTGTAATAAAATCGAAATTTACAAAAATAAAAATGTGATTTGAGGATTTTCTAAACGCTTATTGAATAGGAAAATCGAGATAAACCGCAAAACTAGAATCGTTTTTAGAACGCAACTGTTGGTAATTTACAGATAGTTTACAGCATTACAGCTTGTAGCCAAACTATATTACAGTGAATGGCCTACAAAACAAAGGATGTTATAGTTTCATTTATTTTTCATCCGGTGGGTTGTCGGTTGACGTGAGTTCATTGTGTATTATGTCTGGCAATTTTCGATAAACTGGTGAATCAACCATATTTTAGATTTTGAGCGGAGCGATAAATATACCTATTCGTTTTACGCATCATATTATGCGATTTTTTTTTATTTTCGTTACTTTTATGTGCAAAGAAGGAAAATGCAATTTTGACCAACTTCAACCATCTTTCAAGGTGATTTTTGGATTTACAAATCACTTGTAATAAATTAATAAGCATTTAGGTACATCAATAGACAATAATTTTACATATTATAATATTTACCCAATACTCACCAAGCATGCACAATCTCAATTTTTCCTTTCATAATATATTCCTTCAAATTTTGATTATTGAAATTTTCAAATATATCTCTCAAGGACCATATTTTAAATTATTTAGATTTATAAGGACTGAATGAATGTATGATATAATTTTTATAGTGGGAATAAATAAGCTTTTAATTGAATACAAGGTTCCTCATAAATTATTCTTACGAGAACAGTGGATTATAATTATAAAAAATACATAGGAACATTCTTTTTTAAGTGTTTAATGTTAAAATATTGAATGATTCGGATATATTTTTATAAATAAAATATAAAGTGTTATCTAAAAATAGAGGCTGAGGGATACACGATTGGAGATGAGCTTATAGAATCCTTTTTTCGTATGCAATAATTGATTATTAAATTTAAATTTAAAATAACCATTCCAGAGACCTGCTCTATGATGGGGCACTTGAAATCTTCTATTTAGCGAATTGACTTCCTAAGTTTTTTTTTTTTTTTGATATCGTTACATGTTGAACTCCTGTGAGTATACTGCAAATATTAACGCTTATATAAATAATAAAAAATTTATATCATTATTATAGGTACCTATAATAATGATAAAACAAAATTAATTTAGATCTATGTACTAATATCCAAGCATCTGAGCTTATATAATTTAATAAATATATATCAAATTAACAGTTCTCCACAGATAATAGACATATTAATTAATTTTGTGACATTATGCATTTGATTTTAACACAATGTAAAATACTAGTTTGCTATACATAATTTCAAAGTACCTACATACATATATTTGCATTTTTAGGTGTCTGTGAAGGGACTTTATAGCTTATCACAACTACATTTTATATAATCGCATGTCAACCTATCATTTCTGCAGCACCAAAAAATAATATATATCATTATAATTTATAATATGTACCTATAGTATAGTTTATTTCGTTACTTTTTTGAGATGAAATAGGATCGTAGAAATGACTGTAACGCATCGGAAAACGTCTTGTGGAAAATGTCTGGCGTTATCGTGTGCACGTCACCCCAGGGGTCCTGTGGGGACACACACACACATACATATATATTTGATATAACTATATTGCGTTCAAGACTCGGTTCGTAGCTTTTGAGCCGCCGTTACTTTATAATATTATGCATACCATTACGAGTATACCTATACAGTAAGCACATAAATATTACATTGGTAATATTACATACGCATAATGTAGAGCGTATAGAAAGTTTGGGAACCCCAAGATTATTCGTATACGGCGGCCTGGTTGATCGCTCACGGTATCTATATGCCTATATGTGATAACACGCCGAGATTAATTTAATTAACCATTCGTTTTATGTAAATATATCTTTATATTTGCATAAGACTACACGTCATATTATGTACCTACCTACCTACAACTGCTGCTAAGTACTATCGCTGGTTGACTTTACACGGAAAATTTAGCGTCTCTGCAAACTTTCTAGACACGCGTATCTATTATTGCTCGCCTATAATTATAAAGTTATCTGCGTATATAGCATAATATTATTATTCACTGTATAGCCGACGTGTATGAATCGATCAGAGTATAATATAATCCCCGTCGATCACTCGATGTGGTTTTATTTTGTTTTTCTGTATACATTTTTTCTTTCGTATATACGCGTTCCGTCTACAAGACTACCGTAAGACGTATGTTGTTTTCACAAACCAACCCTATCGGTTACGGTGCGTTGCAGAAACACTCCTTTCTCTCTTTCTCTGGACGTAATATAAAATATGCTAAAAAAACCCCGATGTTTACACACACGACAGCTATAGTAGATAGCTCAATACCTATATACCTATGTGCGGATATTCAGGTATAAATATGTATACTATTATACTCGTATATAATTGGTTTGAGTATGCAAATAGTGCTGGCCATAGATATACAACAGTAACGTTATTCGTTATCATTTGTTTTCAAAAACAATTTTCATTATGCCTTTAAGACGGTACCAATATACCTTATAACCTTATATACCTAATAATAATATCGCGTACCGTTGTATCTGTTAATTTTAAAAACACCAAACCATCGCGGCTAAACACCGTTGAATAAAAACAAATAAATGGAGTAAACAAATTTCACCTGTAGATATATTGGATATTTAGGTATCAAGCGCGTGTATTGGTGTTATTTTGGACAGTTTATTTTACGATTGTCTTTGCTCTTGCATAGTATATAGGTACAAGAGGTGCCAAATTTTGTGTGTATAAGGTAGAACATAACATTTATGCAACCGTAAGTACACGGTAATCGTACAAGAACAGTATTATAATATATATATATTAATTTTATAGTGCATACAATACACTTACCAAGTAAATATATATATATATATATAAACGTATAATATGAATATTGCTTATGCATCAATATTATAATGTATGTATACCGTACCTATGTTTAATGTAAATTCCTGTACATATAGATTAATATTGTACATATATTAGGATTTTCTTTTTTGTACACAGATTATTACGCAAACAAATGACTATTAAAAAACACGGAATAATATCCCAGGGACAGCTTGTGCGTGCACTGTGTGCATGAGGGAGAACTATATGATATAATATTATACGTCCTACCGCGTTTTAGAACGTCCCATCGTCGTCGTCATTCGAAAAATACAATATTATAATCATAAATTTGCATTTCACGGAAATATCTGAAATCTACATATCCGTAACATTTATATTATATACAGCCATATAGGTACAAGTGTACAACTCCTACCTCGTTCGGATTTGTAAACTTTGTATTTTACCACGGGGCTTAGGCCACCAGAGAGAATTTTTTACACACAATATTATATAAATAACACGTTTGAATTCAAGTATAATATATAGGGTGATCCATCAAACACGGTGCTGTATTTTATGCTTTAACTATAGGTTTATTCAAATTCTGATTTTTAGAATTCCTTAGAACGCACTTATGGATCATACGCATTAAATTACTTAGAGTTGGTGGTATGTAACATTTTTTTTTTTGAATTGAGAATGATTTTCAGAACATGTTAAATCGAAATTCAATCGAGCAAATTCTGAATTATCAATCTTCATTTACTAATAGTCCATGACAATAAGTTTAGTATAAGTTATGAAGGCTAATGGTTTTACATACAATGATGTATACAACATTAAGATTATAAAGATAATTAATTTATGTTACGATAAATGAAGTGCAGAAAATAGCGTTATTTATTGACCAAAATATCAAATACATGGGCAATTTTATTATTGTTAAACAGTAGGTTTTAACGTGTATCCCAAATAATATGAATTGAAACTTGACGGAATGTATTTGTTTTAAATTCAAAACGATGTTTTATTATTATGTTATGTCATAACTTATTTGTTTTTACAAGAATTACTTCCTTAACATTTACTGTTTCACAACTTGTCAGCCCCACGGCAGGTACAACGTTTGTTGTTGAAATCAGTCTTGCAATGGCTGCACCTCAAATACCCTTAAGGCCCACAGCATAATACTTACTATCCAGGGTAGAAGTTAGAACCAAATGCAGTTTTCGCGCATGTTTGATTCGCATCGTGCGATTGGTGGTTTACTGAACCTGACTCGTTCAGTCACAGGCTCACAGCCTTAATCATAATTTATAAATATCCGGCATCCAATCAAACTCGTTATTATTATCAATATTTACCATTCTATACGGTTATTAACGTGATTTACTAAAAATATCACGATTCCCACATTTGTAGGCAAATAGGTAGGTATATTCTGATATATTTCAGACAAATTAGAATAATTCATAAGCAACTATCTGATTGATAATTTACCAAAAAATAAGAAACTTCTTTTCTTCAGAACTCAACTTGCCACAGGATAAACTAATAAAAATCTCAGAATTTTAAAATAAGATCTCTGGGTTGGATTTGTGGGTTTAGACTTTGGATACGATTATTGTTATTGTTGTAATACCACTATTATTTTTTAGCACCCGAACGAATTTTCAAAATATCCGTTGACGATAACGACGACGACGACGAGGATGATATCGCAGAAGGCAGTGGTGGAGATTTGAATTTCACGACTACGGAGCCGACGACCAGCAGCGCCCCGCAGACTGGCCCGAAAAAGTGGCCGACCGAAATCAACATCACGTGCTACGCCGCCGGCATGCACCCCGAGCCATCCATGAGCATTTGGGTGAATGGAGTGTACGTATTTTATAATTACCTACAACAATATATTATTATTTTTCTCCTCGTATATTTCTACTTTATAATGCGTATACTCGCGGCTTTTGTTTACGTCGTTTTCGACTTTTTTTCCTAAAAAAAAAAAAAATTTAATATACCTACAAAGTTATAATTCCTACTTCCATCCACCCCCACAACTCCTCCTCGTGCTCTTCTGCTGCTCACCGCATGCCCTCGCTCAGTGATTATAATAAAATAATAAAACGCGTGCCCGTCGGCGATGTAGACGAAAAGACGCGCGCTTGCAAACACCCGAAATAATTAAATTCCATAAGCCCATGGGTAAAAGCACTATAATATTATTATGTTTGAGGTTGCGAATTTCTTTAACTCTAAGTGATTTCGATTTTTCGCAAAAAAAGATCGCTCAACAATGTTATAGTGTACATATTTTATAATTTACTTTACTCTCCGCCGTCGTCATCGCATGCGATCAAAAACCACGTTTGTTCTGCGTTTTACGTCTGTGGGTTTAAGTGAAATCGTATATTGTGCGGATATTTATCTAATTGTTATAATATACCTATGATGCTATATATTTTATGTTGTATAGGTATTATTTTAATATGCAGATTGGACACACTTACTACGTTTACAGTAAAATTATACAGTAAAAAAAAAAAAACACCGTTTAATTCTATTCTGCAATTCTAACTACAAAATTACGCATGTTTTTTCGAGTTTTTCAATACCGGTGACGTTCATAAGTAAAATTTAATACATGCAATAGTCACCCGCTATAATAGGTAGAAAATCGGATGGTTTTGATGTACCGTAAAAAGTTACTTAAAAAAATCTATAATTCTATCAATAGAAAGCTGTTAGCTAATAATGCAGAGAAAAAAATCATTCGAAATATGACATGCTGTTTCTATGATATAGGTACAAAGTAGGTACCTATCGTTTATTAGGGTTCAGATAAAATTCAGTTTCATAATTTTATACGTGAAAATGCAAGGTAACACTTATATTATTAAAAGTAATAGGTTTATCATTTTACCACTTAAGTACCTACCACCAGTGACAAACATACGAGCCAAAACGATAAGAGAAAAAAATTAATTGTGTAGTACAAAAGCGCCAAGATCCCAGATACATGACATTGTGTGCTTCACTTCTAATATTAAATTTAGAACTAGGAAGGTATGTCGTTCAAAAACACCAAAAGTATAATGTTAATCTACAAATGTATTATCGAATTATCGTATTATCTGATTACGAATTTTTATGCTATAACATTATATTGTTACCTAGTACTTATAATAAGCTATACCTTAGTGACAAGTAAATTTTATAAAGCTAGTAGCGTGTAACGCATAAAACTATGCATTTTGTTTAATGAACAAAATTATAGATTTTTACAATTATAAATAGTATATAATATTATAGATTATTGATGGTTTTCAATATTTTGAAATATAAAAAAAATGTATAATAATAGTGCAAATGATATTATTTTTTTACATTTTTGGCGCTTATGTCCTACTAATTTTGGCGCAAATGTTATGTATTTTTATACCTTTGGTTGCTTATGTCATATAGTCGGTACCACACAATTATTATATTATTTGACACCAAATAATAATTTCCCAACACAATTCGTAAAGTGATCGATTCAAATGAAATTTATTTCAACACGTGTGGCAAAATAGTAGTGTAATCAACAATGGCACAGACAATAGTGAACTGTACGTAGGTATAATCCAATCGAATACACCTATCTCTGACGTAGGAAATAGCGTTATTAACTATTTGACGTTATATGTGAAACAATACTTTGTACGTGTAATATTCAGTCCAGTGAATATAATATAGTTTAAACACCCTTCGAACGTAGATAAAACAATACACGTGTGTGTGGCTGTGTAGATTCGTTAATCACTGTTGTCGTTTTACCCGGATTATTATCTTTGGCGGCAACAAAATAAACATGGTGGTATATGGCACACACTGCGCGCACGTCACACACTCTATCACACACACACACACACAAACCCTATTCAATTACAAAATACCAATTACGTGGGTTAAACTACTTTGTAATTATGAGGGTAGTCCTTTGAGCGAAAAATACACGTGTCCTGATCGTAAACACGTTAAAAACTAATCACATTTTTTTTTTTTTTTATAGAATATATGTTAGGTTATTCGAAAAGCATCAGTTGCGTATATTGAAGACATATATTTTCTTAACTTGAAAATAATACCACGGTATAAAATATCAAGTATATCAAAATTGTGATATAAAAAATGTGTAGAAACGATTTCGGGTGAAAGCCGATCTTGTCATGCTGCATAGTTTATGCGCAGACTGCGGTTTGTTTGATGTGACAGTAATAAAGTGTAATAACTACGATAGCGATTTAAAAAGTTGAATGAATATTGAATATAATATAATAAACCTATAAAAATAAAAATTATATCAGTGACACTTTTGATAGTGTCAAATATGATCGCAAAATGTATTTGTTTATATAAATTGTAAAATTCGGTCGTATAGGTCCGTTAAAATCGAACAGAAAAGAAAGTTCACGTCTTTTTGGCAAAATACCATTGTTCTTTTATACAATTTTATCCATGCATATATTTGTTTCTTGTTTCTCAGTCGAGACGTTTTTAGTACCATAGGTTTTAAATTGTTATTTAGACACCGTTGGCGATTGAACTTGACACTTATGAAATAAGATTGCTAAACCATTGTTTACTTACTAAGAGTGTCAATTCATATTATAATATAATACTAATACAATATTATATAATATCTAATAATTATAATAACATATAATACATGCCGTGCTATACTTTATATTGATTGATGGTGTTTTTATTCTGTGTTATTGATTTCTGTCCTGGTGCAGGTCACTGGATTCCGTGACGTCGGTGGTCACTGAAGACGATGGGGACAACGACGAGACCAATGACGGCGCCACGACCACCACGTCGACGACGACATCGACCACGACCACAACGACGACGACCACGGCCAAGCCAAAGGCGTTCAGGAACCGGTTCAGGGGCAACAGGGCCGGCGAAGATGAGTACAAAAAGTACGCGGTTAGCGCCACTAGCGTGGTGTCGCTCAAGGACGCTGAGGAGTACCGGAACAGCAAGCCGCATCAGCACCAGCGCCGGCGGAACACCGTCGACGTGGAGTGTCGGTTGCGCGTGCCCGGCGACGGTGCCGGCAACGGTCACTGGAAAGCCGACCGGACGGCCGACCTTTATTACTCCGTCCGCAAGTCGGTGGCGTACAAGTACCGCAACGACCTACCGCCGCCCGGTGACGCGTTCGCCGCCGTGTCTTCAGCGTCTTCGGTGGCTGACGACGACGACGACGACGACGCCGACACCTACGGCAACGGCAGTGACCGCGGCGCTGACAGTAATGACGCCCCGAAGGCCCAAAACGCCGACGACGACGACGACGCCATTTCCGGCGCCACCAGCGTCACCGCGTCCTTCTCCACCGTCGTTGTCCGGTCGGTGCAGACGATCGCTGCTGCAGCCGTCGCTACTGCCGCCGCCCGACGTTAAGCCACGTGCGAAGTCTTCGCTCCTGTCCCGACCGCCTCCGCCACCGCCTCCGACCCCATCGTGTGTAATGGTATTAGTGATAGTATTATATCATAATATGATAACATTGTAATATTATGACGTAGTGACGCACAGTGTAACCCACTTTCCCGCATGTTTTTTTTTTTTTTCATTTCGAACCGACGACATGGTAAGCTCTGTTTAACCACCTCTACCCACATCGTCATGTAGGTACTCCACTATAATAATATTGTCACCATATCGTTTGTTATTAAAATATATCTACGATTCCGTTGTCCTCCCGCGCAGACGGGATGCTCACAATTTATTGTTTCACTTGCGTGGGCGGCAAAGTCCCATTAGGTGGCCCTCGGAGCACATCCAATTCGACCAATCAGCAATCCCATGCCTGGCTTCCCGTGCATCATACTTGCAGTCAATCAAATTCGTATCCGAGAGCAGAGTATGTCCGGGCGCTTAGCCTTCCCCTCTGCTTCGCGCAACTTTTCGTCGTGTTCTTTACAGCCCATTTCCATCCTACCCATCCTAAAATTGCTCGGACTTTGTATATTATGGCGAGTTCCGCTCGTCATAATAATTGCATACCTACACGTAATTATAATTTTCAACAATATTAAAATGTATTGTTGACTTTAGATAGTTTTCGTTTTTATTGCGACTGCAGCTTTAGAATATCAAACGATTAATCGATTCTATTCGATCGAAAAACAAAATAGATTCTCTTTTTAACTAAAAATTTTTTTTTTAATCTTTCAATCAATAACAATACAATATAATAGTATGATTGATAATAATATGTAAATGATAATTTTCAAATAAGTACATTTAAACTAAAATGTGTACCTATATATGCATCATTAACACTATGATAAATCGTTACAAAAAATATTTAAATGAAAAACCACGACATTATGAGTTTTGTTTTTTTTATAGAATCGAAAACCACTATATAAATGATCCGGGCACAGCTTTAACGGATGACATCCAAAACGATTTTTATTAACCGCAAAAATATTACTTCATAAAAAGAGTTTTTAATATATTTTATTTTGAAAAAAAATGATCACACACAGTCTGAACTCTGAAAGCTTATTTAAAATGAAAATGAAGCGACTTTATACCTGTCTTATTAGAATGTTTGTGAGACGCGTCTATACAGTTAAAAACGCGCAAATTGAATTTATAGAGTTTGTGGTTTCGATTTGATTTTGTTTCGATACGTTTCTAAAACAATTTATTTACAAGTACTCCACCGTCAGTAGGTACTAATTATTTAACCATAGTCATAGTAATTGTTTAGGGAACCCGATTTAATCACACGTTTACACTTCGTTGTCGGTTGTGACTTGTAAAATAGCATCGTCGTTCATCGTAAACACGGGCTATAGTTACATGCTAGTTGCGCATTCATCTTTCAATTGAGACATCGTCACCTCTCAAAATGAGTCTGATTGTCCGATTTAAATATACAATAACAGCGAAGAGATGAGTCGAAAATCGTTTAGTGCAAGTCTAGTTGATCCGTCGAGATTTATATAAAACGTTTCTGTTTTTATCTGGAAAATCGTGTTATTTGACTTCTCTGTATCCGAAATTTTAACAAGCCCAATAATATTTCTTACTCGATATTCTTTATATGAAATTAAAATCCGGCGAATTTTTACATTATACCTAAAATTAGGTGTATAAATTTTATTTAATCATTCAAAAGTCGACAGACATCTATTTCAGACTATATAGTTCTCTAATGACGAGAATTTTAGAAAAACGTAATATTATACTATACTACACACGTTTGTGTTTTTACTGTTGATTAGTGATGTTATACACCCGACTCCATCATTCTGTTAAAAATCGTTAATCCACAAATAATTTGTTTATATTTGTGGTTTTTGAACAACGTTATTATACCGGATAACAAGTCGATTTAATGACTTTCGCCGATACGTGTTTAATTTCATTACCGTCACAGTGTGCATAAAGTTATAATAAATCTATAATTATTTAAAGTTATAACAACCATTGTATATTATTACGTGTGCGTACAAAATATCGAGACACGATCAAAACTGTCAACTACAGATGTAGTTGTATAATGTTTATGACGTTTTTATTCCCCTCCGCAGGGAGAATTCAAATCGTTTTTGTATAATAAATATAAAATGTTGTATATTTAATATAATAATAATATATACTTTTGTCGTGTTTGCACATACGCCGTTCTTACATGGAGTAACTGTAAGTACACTTTAATATTTCACTAGTCGGTTATCCTTATAATATTATGTTTAAATGATACACATTTCTTTTCTTATTAAATCACGTTTTATGGCTATAATGATAAATTGTATAGTCACCACAGTTTTAGTTTTCCCGAATGTATAAACGATATCACTATCCACCTTCATGTAGTCTGTGTCAATATATTATTATAATCAAATCTCTTATTAATCATTTTTATGAGTATTGGCATTTTGCAGATGTCTTAATGTCTTACGGGTTTTATGTCTTTCCTCCCCACAGCTTTTATGTTATTATTATAACTATTTTTACTATTATTATTATTATTATTATTTATTGTAAATATGTAATTTTTAACACTACCATCACTATTATGTACACGTTTCTAGTCTAAAATTATGTAGCAAAAAATTACATTTTTAAAAATAGTTTATAGTTGACATTTAAGGATAATAATATGTTGTGTTAATATTACAATAATTTATTTGTAGTCCGACACTACTTTATAAAAAATATTATATTACTGTAAGTCTTCTTTGTTTGTTGAATTATTTGTATTATTGATTTTTGATTTCTCGTGATCTTTGGCTTAACAACCAAACGAGATATTTTAAATGTTTATTGTTATTACTTACTTATTACGTATATCCTATTTATTATACTAATACCTACGAAATGCGCATTTCTAATTATATAGAAACTACTAGGCTAGAGATACCAAAGAATAAAGATAAATTTTTATTGTATTGTACTACGCTCTATTGTAGAATATTATTTATGTACAATAATATTATATGATATCTGGCATAGAAGCTTATTATATTGTACAACACAATTTCAATGTTTAAACATAATTTCAGTTAGTATTAGCATTAAGTTTCATGGTATATTATACCGTTATATACATTTTACACTTAAAATCATAGTTTTACTATAATAGTGACACGGAAACATAATAATAATATAGTTTTACCTAAGTAATATATTATTATACTATCTTATTATTATATTATAATCGATATTCAATGTATGTGTGTTTTATAAATTAATAAGATTAAAAGAAAAAAACATAACTTAATTTATTATCTTCTTCTGTATAACAATAATAATAATATTGTTTGGATATAATAACTATAATATTATAAACCTGTTAATCATTTTACTATATTTTGTCGCATAATATAACTGTATAAGAGTTGCGAATAAAATCTTTGTCAAAAAATTTTTTTTTTTTATATATATATGATGTACCTACTCTGAATTTATAACGAGTACGTCTAACTAAGTGACATTCAGTGTTATTTTTTATTCGAAACCAGAAAACCGTATACTAACGATATGTATACATATTTATAATTTTATCTACACCACTTTAAACGTTTAGGTGATGGTGTTCAACGTGAACATACTTGATATTATGAGTTTATATTATGAATGACTTTTCAGTTTTCTTCAACCGTCAACATTTAGTATTTACCTAACATATAAAAATGTTTTATAGTATTTAATAAAAGCATCTTTATACCTATATCTAGAAGTTGATATCACTTGTAGTCTTAACCAATATTTCGAGTTTTTAACTGTAATATAGTTTATTAATCGAATTAACTATATACATTTTATTGGCCTATAGTTAAAATCTTATATTTTTAACATATTCAATGCAATTCATGGATTCAAGTTTTAATTTTATGATTATGTAAAACGTAAAATATTAGTATAACGCATTGATTATTATAGATAAATAATTATACATACCTTTCATCCCAAAAAAATGTTTTCATAACAAAGTTTATTATTCATTCAACTTAATTTTTAACTTGGTATCAATGATGCCTGTTGTCTGTTATATATTTATTTTTTTCTCTTTGACAATCTTAAATAAGTAACTCTTTGTAATTAATTACATTTGTCAACAAAGTTGATTGTACAATTTAATATGTTGCTTAAAAATGTTGAATAATTTTTAAAGTATAACAATTTATAGTTCAACTTCATAAAAAATATTGTGCTTATTTAATTTAACATAAATTAATTAAGGACGAAAAACAATTTGTAATATTACTTGTCTTAATATTAACACGAAACAGAAAATAAGTGCAAAGGTACTGATTAAATTATTATTTAGCTATATAATGGTACGTAGTACGTAGTCATAAACTGAATGGATTTTTTTTTAAATATACTGTGGATTTATAAAGGTATTTAAATTCTATTAAATGCGGGAACATTCTTACATGCAGATATTTTATCAAAAGCACTGACAAATAAAATTACTTATAAAGTTTTTTTTTCCTTAAATATTATGGATTTACAGATAATTTTACAATCGTTCAATTTAATATTTTCCGAAAGAAATGAATATTCTTACGTTCGGTTTTATTAAAAGCACTGGTACTGGTGAATAAAATTGAATTGAAAAACCAGAGAAATATTGTAAGATATTCAATTATTATGAAAATAAATTCAAAATCGCTTATAAATGTAGGTACATTTTACGGGTTGAGGTGAATTTATACATTATATTTTATTCATAAGATTCACGATTTCGTATATTATAAATAAAAAGAAACGTCTACGACACGAAACCGTAGCTGGAGCATGGCATTTCGTATCCATTTATGTTTATATGTGTACAATACTACAATGATAGTGCGTATACAATATAGGTAGGTACTTGGGCGATATGTATTTTTCTGCAATAATACATTCGCACAATGGACGTGTTCACTGCAGCCGTGAAATAAAATAATATATTGTTTTTATTTTCTCGTAAGAACTCGTAACACGACACAGGAAGTGTGAGTTTGGGATGCACATACCTGCAACCGCTGCCAAATTCCTGTTTAATCTGTAAACAATCGTTGTAGTATTGCGTCACGGGATCAGTTATTATGCATAGATGTAAACAGTATTAATTTATAATGATGTACTGCCCATGTAAGCAAAAGTCGTATTTTTTATTTAAAGAAATAAATATTTTTTTATGCAAATAATGCACGTATACGTCGTATTTGCCATCTACAACTTACGAATGTGACATTACTATATTATTATTCTTTTTATTTTGAGTTTTTGCGAAACATGACTTTTGTGTACATGTAAATTCAGTCACAGACATCATTCTAACTTTTGAAATATCTATTTATATGCAAAATATTTTTTTTCCATAAACTGTCTGATACATAAAATATAATATAAATATATATTTTTTACACTTATTGGATTGCTCATACGCGCGCACGCAATTTGCATAAAATTGTGTACTTTAGTTATTTGCGATATTAATTTATTCATCGTTATTTTATAGCTTTTTATTTTATTTTTTTTTTTTATACGTTGTTCGTTTTATTTTCCAAGCACATACAAAGCGCTTTCACTAGCTGGCTAATACCAAATTTGTTCCGTGATGAGTTCAAATCGAATTATTCAAATCTGTTTTAAAACTGTCGAGGATTACGTAATAAATATTAATGATGTCACCGTTTCATTGTCGGGAGTTGAATGCTGCAGAGATGTTTGGTTAACAAAATTGAGGATTTTGCTAAATACGTCCTTGAATAAATTGCTATTCATTTCATCAGATTCTTTTCTTGACGAGATTATGAATACCATTGCTGATAATCTCATTTACCTCGTAAACACTATATCTTAATTTTAATTGTAAGGGTGTAAAACGATTTCTTATAAAATAAAATAATAAATTTCTTCGTAAAACAAAATGCAGTGAAACTTCCATGATATATAACGAACTTCCATTTAACAACATTTTCTGTTTAATGACATATTTTTGAGGACCAAACTAATTAGAACCTAATTTATTAAATTCTATTTAACGAAATTCTCTACAATGCGAATTTCTTTATGCTCCAAGCTACTTCGTAGTATGGAAGTTTCGCTGTAATACAATTATGATATGTATCATATTGTGTATTATAATTTACAAAATTTAAAAATTGTGTAAAAATGTATTAGGACACTGGCAGTGTCAATATATAAAGGTCCATCAATTTACCTGTTCATAACGTCTAACAAACAATATCTATAAAATGTATTGCAATAGCCAATGTTATATATTATACTAGGTATATAGGTTCCGTTGTAAAAGTTGCTTAGTGATAGAAGCAAACATTTTAGTAAACAATTAACAGTTTCGACATAAAATTATCATCAAAACGATTTCAAAGTAACTTTATGCTAGCCAGTCCTAAAATATATCAAGATATGAGTAGGTGTATTAAAAAATTGGTACCAAAATATAAAGGCAACCAAATAAATTTAAATATATATATATATATATATATTTTGATTTGTATTGGGCTTGTCCCTTTTCATAAATAAATAAATAAATAAATAATGGATGTCATTTCTCATTAATCTTTATTCACAACTTAAAAATAGTAGTCAATTGTAAAAATAACTAAACTAAGGTAGATTAATATTATAGTTATTAGTCAATACTGTTTACTATTAATAGTATAGTCTTTGAATATTTCTTTTTCAATCCAAATATTATTATTATACTTCAATCCTAATTGGTTCGTATTCATCCGAGTACGAGACAGCGGGCGACGCGTCACGATGTCTATTATTATTATTATTATTATTTTAAAAACATTTTATTTCTGGAATTCGATCAAAAGTATTACTGCCGGGTAATTTCTTTATTCATGTTACTCACTGTCTTTTTTTATGTATTAACTCACATAATATATACTTATTGCAAACATAAATTACAGATTGTACATTTAAATAAAAAAAAAAATTTCTGGGATTCAATTTTAGATTCAGAGCGGAGCAATATTTATTTTACACTGATGTGTTTTTATTTAAAAAAAGCTTTTTTGGTCTTTATTCATGGAGAGGTCGATGAAATGCTTTGAATTCAACTTTGACTGTAGCTTGTGATTATTTGATAGTTTGTCATAATTTGTTTTCGAAAATGTCGATATAGTGTAAGGTGTAACTAAAAAATGAAAAACCGTATATACTTGAAATTTTCACCAAACGCTTATGCTTATTTTAATCGAAAAAATGTAATATAATTTGACATTTTTTAAGGTATTTATAGCCAATTTAAATTAAAGTGTTTTTTAGTTTTTGTTCTAAAAATGTCAATAAAAATGTTTTGTTTTGTCAAAAACCGTGAAAATGAAATACATGTTTAAAGTTTTTTTTATATAAATTCGAAAATGTTAGAAATACGTTTGCACGATTTTTTTTTTTAAACATTTGAAGTTTACATTTTTATAAAATTTGTCAAAATCACAAACATTGTTAAACTATTTTGTATAGTTAATATTATTTATTAAAACCAAAAACTCTAAAAAATATCCCATTGCAGTTAACACTACTACAGTGACCCACTCAACACCTTTTGGACAGTAGAGCGGAACCCTAACCTTTTTATATATGCAATCTATACATTAGGTGGTATTATTATACCAATAACTAATAATAGGAGCATAGACAGGATTTCTAAAAAAGAGGGGCAATAAAAAACTTTATACAAATAAAATTTGTAATGTTTGTTTAATAGATAACTTTTATGCTTATGTTATGTCCAGATATATAATATTATGGAATACATAAACATTTTTAACAACCTTTTTTTTATATTTGTTTATTATAAACAACTTACATCTTTATGAGGTACTTCTATTGAGTATTATATTATTACTAGGTCCTCCAAGTATAATCTAAAACTTTATTTCTTCTAGAAGATTTGTTATATAAAAACAATCATTATTTCTTTTTATATATTTTAATTTGTCACATTTGGCTTAAATAGCGCCAATGATGAGGTGGCATGGCTCCTTCTCCCTTGTATACGCTACTGAATGTACATACAAAATACAAAAAAATTATAACAGCTGCAATTAAAAATGTTCACCATTTTACATTAATTTAATGTATATATAAATATTTAAATGTTTGTCTCCGAACGATGTTGCACTGACGTGCCTATGTTTCCAAATGCCAATACGTAAATCCATCCTTGATTTTTAGTTAAGGGGATTCCACACTACCGCTTTTTAGAGTAAAATAGACCTATACGCGTTCCAACTCACTAACTTGAGGTTAACTCCTATAATAATTTTGAAAACATATTTGAATGTATTATGAAGTCTATTTTGAATCATTTTAATCAGAACAATAATAAAAAATTTTTTAATTATTTATGTCCATTAAAATTTTTAAGAATACAAGTTTTTTTTGCTAAATTTCAAGTGAGGTTTTTTCTTTTTATAAATAATAAATTAAAGATGTGGCTCGAAGGATCCAAAGTTGATTGAACAACAAAACAAAATTTGTTTTCAAAATACTATTATCGGTGTAAATCTCAAGTCAGAATTTTGGAATTCGTTTAGGTCTATGATTGACAACATTTCGCCATGAAATAAATTTGTTGTTAGGCATAATGTGACATGTGCATGCGAGTGCGAGTGCGCAACGCTTATCTAGCTCGCCGTCAGTCACTCACACCAATGATCATTTACTACACTCACGAGTACGCACTTACTATACGGATTGTCTAAAAATTGCCTATACTCAACTCCTTAAAAACGGTCGGTATGGAATTTCCTTTATGTTTAATTGAGCTTCATAATTTAGTAGTTTTAATTGAATGTAATTAAAATGTTAAATACAATTATTTAAAAAAAAATATAGCACGTATTATTGTATCGTTCTGTACAGATTACGAAACAAGTTTCGAATTAGTAAATTCAGTGTCTATTTCGTGTATGTAGTCATCCAAAATTGTGTAGCTAATTACCCAATGTGTAAAAATTAAGTTTGGTTTCATGAAATGGATGAAATGTCTATATATTTCAAGAAACGGTTCAAAATGTTGAATGGATACGATAGACATATAGTGTATAGTTACAGTGTATACACACTTAACAAAAACGGAATCTGTATTCAACGTAGGTCAAAACATGTAAATAATACTCAACCCAAGATTAAAAGAATAAAATGAAACTTTAAATCAGGAGGCACCGTGACGAACATATCTTATTAATTATGCAAAAAGTAAAGAGAGAACTAGTGAATTAGATTACCAGCAGAGACGTATTTACAGGAGCATAAATAAATAAAATAAATAAATAAATAAACTTAGAAGCACAAAGTTAGGATTTGGAAAGTAATTTCTACTGCAAATGGCATAAAACTGTAACTTTCTTAGACGGCATTTAACCGCCCAGCGGCTTACTTGTATTTTATTTATAATATTGACGTTCTGAATATTACTTTCATATAATAGCATTAGAGTTGTATTACAATAATTTATTTTTTAAGGATTTATTCTAGTCAGAAAATATTAAAGCTTTTTTGTGAGAATGTCAAAAACCATTACAAACCTGTATCGTGCAAACTATCATGATATAATGTATATACGTATAAAAACATCTCAGTCAACAAATATATGTAGAACTTTCATGTAACATTCAAAGTAAAAAAAAAAAAAATCACTAACTTCAAAAACATAATAACCCTTTGATGAGCGAATTCTTTTTTACCATAACTCACCTACAGAGTAAATTTATTTTAAAGAAATAAAATAGTACCCCTTCAAGTCTTCAATCGATATAAAGTAACGACTTACAATATAGCACTAAATTTATGTCGTATTATGTATTTCACATTCAGGAGGAACACGTTAATTTGCAGATTGTTGCATTTATTTAATATTATGTTTATTATTGATATATTACACCACAGTAAAATCACTAAATATCGAAATATCACAACTCATGAATAAGTAATAACTTTAATATACGTCTTCGTATGTAGGACATACAAATCATCAATCAATAATGATGTAAATATACGTCAATCTACGAGTCAAAGCGTAACGTTTAATTATTAAATTATTAATAAATATTATGTTAACACATTTTTTTAAAGAAATTTATCACAGGGAGAGAAAATTTGAGATGCACATACTTATACTGCAGCTAAGTTCCAGCATATAAGGTGTAGTCAACAGTGCAGTATTACGTCACATGATCAAATGTATAGATCGATTAAATCGTCGCTTCAGCATGCGTAAGATATAATATAATATTAAATGATACCATTTAAGAACGTAAACAATTATGATTTCTATTCCACAGAATATTTATTTATGTAAATTATGTACGTATCTCATATATGACTATGAAACGTGTACATTATCTGTCTAATACATACAAATATAATATTATTATAATACAACATAACTAGATACTTTTGAAAACGCGATGTATAAAAAGCATATTGTACAATGATGTATGTTACGTACATTAAGTGAGGAAGAGCTCGATATTTGTTACTGGCGTACTCCGAGTACAGGCTCATCGACGTGGTCATCGAACCAGTGACCCAGTATACCATGAAGTTGTCGAACAGTTCGTCCGTGTTGAACTTGGACAGGCCGGTAGATTTTTGTAACTCGTAGATGTCCAGGTGGAAAACTTTTCCAAGATGTAAGCTGCCAAGCCGACCTGAGAATCGTTCAGAGCAACTCCTACACGCATATATAAGCGGGGTTCTAGTCGAATTTTAGGGAGAAACTTAAATTTTAATACATATTATTATTAGTGATGGGCAAACCAAGACCGATACCAAGACTATGGCAGTCTTGGTCTTGCAGAGCCATTTATAGTCTTGGTCTTGCACTTCAAGTCTTGGTATAGCTGCAAAACTCTTGCAATACGAAAAAAAAAATACCCCACGTACCAACTTAAATTCTGTTATTAGTATTTAATGGAGAGAGGCCATTTTCGAGTAAAATAACTTATTACAAAAACGATAGAGAGTAATATTTTTGAGGGTATGATATATCGATTTAATATTTTCTCAAAATATCTTAAACATCTTTAAATAACAAATTTTTATTTTTATTTGTTAGTCAAATACAAAGTCAAATAATAATAAAATATTAAACTGATATTATGTCATACTTTTAAAATATTATTCTCTGTAATTTTCGTATAGGTAATTTATTTTAAGTTTACTTAAAATCATAAAAAAACGATTTTATGTAAAAGATCTTGGGTCTGAAAGAAAACATGTATTGCTTGTATTTTGATCATTATTTATCATTATTTAGCCACTATAGAAAAAAATCAAAATCAATTAATAGTAAAATAAATACTATAATATTGTAATTTGTAATGTTCATTATACCTCACCACCACCGTTATAAGCAACTGCATAAAAAAATTTGCAAATTCCTGTCCATAACAATATAATATAATTATTATTATGGTCCAGTGACTACTAGCGCTTTAGTTCATCAAAACCAACCTGAGTAGATGACCGTAAGTCTATCTTACCAAATGTAGGTATGTCATCATAATAGATCCCGGATTTTGATTATTGAAGCTGAATGGATTGGTTTCCCCACGAGGTTGAACGATGCTTGAATTAATGTGTGATTGTTGTTGATTGAAGTGGATATTCAATGTTGTTAATAGAAGTTGATTAAATTTGAATTTCTTGTTGATAGAACTTGCTCAAAGTTGAATTAATGTTGATTGAAGTTGGTTATTGTTTATTTAACACGAATTTCCGTTTAATTTGATTTACCTTTGATTTTGACTCGATTTAGACTTGATTTTGACTTGATTATATTTGACCAGTTCGCTTATATGCCACCAATAATAATTATGTAATAGGCAATAGCGTGCTTCGCTTGATGCCCCGTCAATCGAGGATGGCGAAATAAAGTAACACAATTGTAATTATATGTACTTTATTAAATTTTAACAATTATAATCTTAATGTAGATCGTGTATAATAAACGTGTACTCGATTCAAACTCCGAGACTCCCTTTAACCTAGCTCCCGTTTCCTTATATATTGCCATTTGTGATCAAGCCACTGAATACTCTTCTAGGGAATCTATTTACAATACGGTAATGACCCCTTTAACGTCCGACGATTGCTTTCCTAGAACGCGTATATTCTCTATTCATCTATTTCAGCATTTAATTTTAATATAATATTATAATATTCTATTTTTACGAGCCACCTGCAATGAACGAGGTTCACTACACCGCATTAGTTCCAAACTAAAAACTGGGCACAATATATATAGGTACTTTGTATAAAGAACATCTTATTGCAGTTGATCAATTAATGAGTTTTCATAATATTTATATACTTACATATTTTTGTATTTTTATTACATATTAATTCGTTACCTAGGATAACACATCCCTATGGAAAACCGTAAATAAACAATATAAATGTTTATACGATATTAGAATCATAAATTATAAATATGAATTTATATTATAAATATTTTTAGATACCTATAATGGCCGACTTAGTATTACTTATGGCAGCCATCTTGGCAACGGTTCAAATAACATCACGTATTATATTAAATTCATTCAAATGGCTGTTTTCAATAATTTTTGGATAAAAGTTTGGGCTAAAAGAGGAGTGTAGGTAATGTTATATAACCTTAGACCCGCGGCTCCAGTCCGTCGAGAGTACGTAATCTATACTATATATTCTATATCTATACTATTATATAAAGAAGAGTACAACTATGTTGTTTGAAAAGTGTAATCATCCTATCACGAACTAAATCAATATTGTTAATTATGAAAAA
>WHPZ01581541.1:7758-33745 GCA_016617965.1 Macrosiphum rosae
TTGAAATTTCAAACCAATAACCATCGATGAGTCCATTTGATGTGTAAGTATAATATAGGTACACGGTACACCGTAAGTACACGTATTTGTGTAAGTTGAATGAATTAAAATGTTATACAATATTTACAGACTAATAATACAAATTAGAAATTACAATATACTTATTGTTTAAAAAAAATGTATGATTTCTGTTTCTAATAATTTTGTTGCAGGATTATAGATTTTTGGTAAATTACAAAACTAATAAATTTCTATAGGTACATCTAACCTGTAAATAGTAACTTCTATCACTCATAACCGGCGTGTTGCAATTAGAAAAGTTTAAAATACTGGTTGAATGTGATTTTAAACGTTTAACATTAAAAACGCATTATCTATATATAGGTACTCATAATAATATAATTTGTACTAAACAAACATAAAAAATACGATTTAAATCGATTTCTACTTTACATTTTGCTCGTCAACGTTAACAGATTTAAGTGAAAATAAACTTACTTGAACGCCTTGACGAAAGTCGTTGTTGGAGTGCATGTACAAGGCGGTGAAGTTCCTGACGATGTCAAACTCGAAAGTCATTTCTACTGATGACCCATAGCCCATAGTGTCGTTTTTCCATCCGACCCATTCGTTGTATTCTGTGGAAAACGATTTTGTTAAATGGTGGGGAAAAAAGAACGCAAAAAACATCATTGAAACCGATCATTGATAACGAATAAATTGAGTACAAAATACATACATAATATATTCTATACATTACATGTATATTGTTATTTTCACCGACTTACTTTTCACGAACGGTTCATCGATTCCGTATCGACCGTCGCAGAGTTGTCCTATACCGCCGACCAATATACCACCTTCCTCGCGACCGTCGTAACCCGTGTCTTTTACATCACCCTGTATTACCGAATAGCTGATTACACCTTCTGTGGAATAAAAAAATAAAAATATACTTTAAGTTAATTTATCCAGTAAATTGTCTCGTTACGATATGTACCCATGTGTTTCTTCTATTATTATTATTTGTTATTCTTATACATGTAGTTTGTTTATCGTATTTTGGAAAACACATGTCATTTTATTTTTCTATTATTATCATACATTATGAAACGTAACGAGAAGTTGATATCCCAAACATTTTTTTTTCTTTATATCGTGTTATACTTCACCACGTATAACTAGGTCAACATAGAATTAAATAACAAATTACTTATAGTGAGTACCTAATATTTTGTCGAAAATAAAATTGTATATTCTACTACGTCGTTAACTGCAGTGTAGTTTATTCTCGTCGTCCTTAAAGGTGTTCATTATGTGTACAGTATAAATTCCTAAAATACAAAAACCTGTCAAGACAGTGAAATTTAAATCTGAATGCTTATAAAATATTTAGCACTCTACGAAAAGCCTGACTTGAATGTATTAAAGTGCGTCTCATTATTCAATTACATAGAATTGGATTTCCGTCATTGTTTCAAAATTAAAATTCTTAACAGTCAAATACACATACTTCTTTGATTTTATTTTCATTAAGTTCAACAAAAAAACTTTCGGTAGAGACTATATAATGGCTACATTGGACTACTGCAGCAGTATAATATGGAATTTATAAGCATCAAAATATTATATTATTGAATGAAATGAAATTTGTCCGAAAAAGAGATTAAATAGGATTTAAGGTTAAGCAGATTTTACAAATTATGTGTCCTCTCATGGTCCCGATCAATGATCACTCTATCAATGAGTTACTATTTACTAGTCAAAAGTTTCAAATTGTATTCAAATCCTTTATAAATAGTTGAACGAGCTTGTAAATAAAACGTTCAAGTTATTTACTTTTGAAGACAAACGAATAAGTGTTGAATAAAATAGTTTTAAATGTTTTAAACCCTATACCAAGTCATGCAACAGTAATAAGTCCATGTTAAATGATAGTTATACACACTTAAAATCCTGCAAAACTGGACAATTTCTAATTTTTTTTTCGATAATTATTAGATAATATGACAATATCCTAATAATAACAACGTTATTTTTTTTGTTTTGATCATAAAAAAAATTGTTGACTTTTCTAAACTATTAAAACTTTACTCTTATGAGTTATAAATATATATGTATATATAATATTATAGTATAATAAAATATATTATATTTTGATAATATTTGTAATAAATAATATTAAATAAACATATTGCATTTATATATGTCGTCAAAAATCAACGACATATAGTATAAAAAGTAAAAACGTATTAAATAATCATTATTGTTGCATTTGAACTTTTCGTTTAATAAAGATAGATTTGTATTATTTTAATATATTTATAGTTAAGGTATTTGTTGGTTTTTTTGACTACTACATCTATAATACTAATATTATAAATAGATTTTAGGCTATTGCTTTCATTCAACTACTCAAGTGAATTTTACTGTAAATTTAGGCATTTGAACATACAACATCGGGTTAGTGAAAGAAAATATTTTGAAAATGTTATCAAGTATAGGAATTGATAAAATAAACATATAGTTTAAATTTAAACTTACTACAGTTATTCGTTTTTGAATTACAACAAAATAAGAAAATCACTACATGATAAATCGAGTGAATATCCAATGTTGTACACATTTAAACGATCATAAAAATTTAATTTTACTTTTTGGTAGATATTTTTATTTTGATAAAGGTAGACAAACTTATGAGGAATCTCATATTAAATGAGATATTTATTTATTTGTATTTATACAAACTGATACTATTGTAAATATATTTAGGATATTGAAACCGATATTTAATTAAATTAAAAAAAAAATTAAGTAGAATATTGTACTAGAAATTATACAATAGGTTTTTACTGGTTCGTAAACAGTATCGTGTACTCTCATCACATATAACGATGTAGGTACACACATTTGCAATGGCGAGCTGTAAATTACGTACCAAGCTAAGTATATATAACATCTATATAAGTAGGTAAACAAACTCTAGAGCTATTTAAACTCGTGTAAGCTTGAATTGCGGTCTTGTAACGGTTTCAAAAAGTCAAATATAAATATGAACTTTTCAAAAACGCTGAAATATTTAATATGCACAGACTCATAGTTTTTGACGGAAGTTTCACGTGTGTGCAGTTTTATATATTTGCACGGCCGTGTGTATAATATTATCATTCAGAGCATACGCTAAACACGCACATAAAGCATACTATAATATCATAATATAATGCATTGTGCATTATTTGTGCAGGGCTTTAACATTTTCACGAACCACGAACGTATAAGTTTTGCTATTCGTATGAACGCGTGATTATATTTTATTTTTATATTATAATATTATCATACAATGATACCAAGAGACGTTTAGAATTATTGTGCACGATGTATATATTAATTATTATACAGACACCTGGTCTTATGGCTGAATCGATTCTAAATAATTTATTAGAACCATGTTAGCAAAAAATATCAACGATCCTTTTAGAAAACTAATCCAACCTTAAAATCTATATAGATTATAGAGTATTAGTGTTATAATTATTATTATTCAGTTTGTCCCTATTACCGTAATGATAACAACCGATGATTTCAGCTCGGAGGCAAACCATCCGCGGTTGACCGCTGTAAGGCACTAAACGGATTTTCGATGCTATGATTGCTGGCACCAAGGACCGGTCTACTATTGTATTCGTGTCCCTGTTCGCTTGTAAAACCTGTGAACAAAAACGTAAAATATTAAATATTTACGTGTGTTCTTGTATACAATAAAACAAACATTACAAGTTATTTTAATTTTGGATTTGGTAACCGCAGCATCTTACAACGACCTGTTGGTGAGCCGTTCGTTTAACGAAGGATGTGGAAAAAATCGGTGTCTTAAAAAATAAGGTACATACACGTAGGTACATAATATAATTATGTGTTTCTTAATATTTTAGTTCCTAACGCTTCTAACCTAATATGACACGAGTTTTTTTAAAGCCATTTACCATTAATAAATTATAAAATTATATTACAGTATGATGTATTAATAAGTCACTGTATGGCCAATATACGCTTTCCTTCAGTCTTGCACATAAATTAAATTAATTTTTCACGAAGAAATTATAACAACATAACACTCTAAGTGCATTAAACATTATTAGCTTAATAATTTAGGTATACAAATTAATAATATTGTAATTTCGAGGTTTTTTAGTTATAAAAATGTACAACGTCTAAAATTTGATGCGTATCATACTGTGTATATTATACACTATGGTCTGAAATTAATCGAAGTTTTCACGTGTGAAACACTGTAGATGAAATATTGAGTGCTAATTGTAGAACACGGCTATTGTTATTGAAATGTACACAACTTCCCTCATCTCTATACCCATTGAAATTACGAGAAGGTCCCTGTAGAATAATAATTAATTCCCCACTATATGTCTCGACGATATTCAATTTTCAAGTATAAAACATAATTTCACGGGCTCGCACTTTTCATCATTTCGGATACGGTTTGCGGCGGCCACATAGAGTAGGTACATTCAAATTATCACTCAACGACAGAAACCAAGTTTTCTCATTAAACGTAATGTTCCTATATAGTGTACACACCACACTGCACCACCAAACAATATGGTAACTACATAATAATATATACAATATTCATATATATATAATGTATATATAACGTAACCTACATAAATACATACATACATACACACGTGCATACATATATATTGTATATAAACGCTACAATAAACTTAGTAGTTCGTATATATTATGTACAAAGATGTTTGCCAACAATTAATATTATATATTATAAGACCTGACTATAATAGTATAATCTAATATTATAGAATATTATAGATGATATTGAACAGAAAATTCACTTGGAAATATCGTAATTTAATAATGTTACGATAGCCAATGGGCAAACGGACATGCGTTAGGTACTACTACAATTTTGCTTACGTTGAATTATAATATAGGTACATCTTCACTCGTATATAATTATAAAATATGAGAGTGATTGTCAGATTCAGGAGTCACCATAAAGTTCACTAATTAACATTCATTAACTAATCATTCAGAATTCAATCTTTATGTATCGAAATTTAAGTAAAATATTTTGCTTCTTTGTATGAATACATACTATATTGTCATACAATAAATAAAAAAAAATTAAAAAGGTATCGTTACAAACTAAGAGAAAAAGGTGGGTAAGTGCGACATCTGCTGTACAGGTTACAAGAGGGCACTTTAAAATGAATGGTATTAATGGAATATATTAAGAGCCTTGTATTAAATTTTCAAGCTTTTTTACACAACAAATACAATTTTATTGACATTTATATAAAAAAAACCTAAATAAATTGGAAACTGAATATGTCCTCAAACAGCTAAAAATAAATCAATATTTTATAACTTAAGTATATTCACTCATCACACCAAATTATTAAACAAAGTTAATTAACGTTTAAAGAATCAACTGTGGATTCTCATATTGCTCTATAGATAATATATTGAAAAAACAAAAACTGACTATTCTGACATTCGATCATAAATTAAATTCTCCTCTTTCAACGTAAGAAACTAACTAATTACCTTCACTAATTTTAACCTAAAACCCTTCGTGTAAGTTTCACAATGTTTTACTTCATTAGTCGTAAACAAATTGATACAATGAAGTACCTATATCAAATATCGATGCAAAGCCTTAATAACTAGGACGAAACTATAATGATAAGCTAGAGTTGGCTTAAATATTATTAAGTACCTAGTGTTTTATATTATATTTTATGCAAAAACATAATATTATTCTATAATATTATCGTCCGCGTAGGTTGCATAATCGAATACATTAAGTTAAAGTTAACAATAATAATATATTATGTGAATGTGAGTTGTGACTAGATATATTTCGTAAAATACTATAAAATAATATTACCAATAATATAGTTTTCCAAGCCTACTGCCCTCAGCGATACTGTATGGATATGGGCACAAACTGAGTTGCATGCATCTATACTTGAAAATATTTTTTATTTTATGCAATATGCATTACTGCATTAGACATACAATAATAAATTAAATTAAATAAATATACTTTAACGTATGATTATGAGTTCCATAAAGTGCCATAGACGCACATATTATTATACTTCCATTATACGTCAGTGTTCTTCCAGGGCCATAGACGCATACATGGAATAATACCAAAGAAGTTATAAGTGAATTAATATTTTCATTTTTCCATGGTCTACCAAAATATTTTTTTTTTATCAATTTACCATATCACAACCACACCGTCGTATTACGTAGTCGTTATGTTTATATTTTGTTTGTTTGAGATGTACATAAATTATTATTATTATTCAAACCGCTAATATTATCGCATATTTGCAATCGTTAATGACATTTTAAGAACCATAGGCCAAATTGTTCTAGATGGCCAATACCTTTGGACAAATTGGTCCAACATTCGGTTAAAACTGTAGTGTTGTATAAGAAATGTTTTGAACAAAACTTGTTAATTTTTAGTTACCGACCGTAGTAATTATATTAAAAGAGCAAATGGTGTTTAAAATGTTTTATAATTATAGTTGTTTATTATTGTTAATTTTGTTAATTAAAAAACGATAATAATATAGATTCAGTATTGTTTACTGATGTGTAATTTTGAGTGTAGGTTTTTTAAATTATAAAATTGTCATTATTATAGGTACCTATTACTTATTAGTTGGTCAGTTTTTAAAATTACAATTTATACAAAAATGAATATCAATGCATAAGCTATCAAACTAAAACATAATAAAAACATTTTCAAATTCCTTTCAATATTAGTGTTTAAAAATACTAGTCATCACTCATTATAAAGCTAATATTATTTTACAGACTTATTAATTCCACTAAAAATGTAATTATTTAATAACTGTGATCAACAAAAAAACATTTACGAAAATGAACACGAATCTGGGTCATTCGGTTATAAATATTTATAAGATATTAGATAATTAACCCGATAATAATATAATTATAAAACAGTTTTTAATAACTATACTGCTTCAAAACTAAAACATTAAATTATTATTATTACCATATTTTACCATTTTCCCAATATCGTATACAACATATCGTACAATGCGTTTATATTCCTACTATAGGTATATTACAATATTTTTTAATTTTATAAAATGTTTGTAATAAACATATTTTTGATACCTATTAATACTATTATTTTATCGTTATACCGTTGCGTAACTATTAATTATTTAGCCACAATTGTGACGCTATAGGTTAGAAACGCTTTTATAAAAAAAAATATTTGTATTATAAACGATTTTAATGAGACTACATTTTATAATATTTAACTTTATGATACACGAATTTCAAACACTTGACTTATTAGTAAATAGTTATTAGTACCACGAAGAAATTTTACAACACTTGGATAACACTAGTATTGAAGTATATTTTATATAAGTACGTATTACGTAATATACCTATATATACTCATATTATAGTATTATATTTATACATATAGCAACATAGGCTCATAGGCCATAGCAATATACGAATGTACATACATTATAAATACTATGATTGTCCTGCATTCAATTTCCATTTGTGCATGCGTGTAAAACAATCGCGACTTGATATAGTACCTATAAACCGTGCAAAGTTATAATTAAAGTGTTTTATTGAAACGCGTGTGCGACATTTTTTATATGCATCTATATTCATCAGTGTCAATGACGACATTTTACATAAATCATAATACATAATAATACCAGTTATTAAACTGTAACTTAATATTTGGTGATTGGCAATCTTGAGTATTTGCTTACCGACTCGTTTTAGCTAATTTGTACGTTGCACATTCCTATACAAACATCACACGTGCGTTATCACTCGTCATGTAGGTGTACGATAAATAGAATTTCATCCTAATAGTAGGTATTGTTATATTTTAAGATGATAATAGTGATGATCTTAGAAGAGTTACAAAAATGTATCATAATATACATTTTAGAAAATATATCATAAAACAATGCAAACAAGTAACCTAAAGAATTCCATACTATGTTTTGGCGATGAAACACATTTTTATTTGTTTGCTCGTAAAATACAGAATTTTTCAGTAGAATCACCTCTCCCAGCTACACTTAACCACGTGTACAGGGAGATGTTAATAGCGCATAACAGAAATCGTGCAAGTTATATATCAGCATAGCATAATGTTATAATGCAACCGCGTATAATATTTTGTGACGAGAAATTATATTACGAACGCTCTGTGTATTGCAGCATAATATTACTATACATATATATATATCCATATTATATATACAGTATTCACAAATCGTTAATACTGAATTTCACGTGCAAAGCACGGCAGTGAGCCTCGTCCGTAAGTACACATAATATGCCTATACGATAATGCGCAACATGATGGCGAGGAACACGGTGCAGGTCTTACATATACAATGCAAATAATATATTATACATATATACACACCATAAAACTTTTGGGAAACTATCGCGTGCATATAATATACCTGTATGTGTATATATATATATATAATTTCATGTTGCAGTACGGGCCGATATATTTTACGACGGGTTTCGCAGCGAGGGTGAGAATAAAAATAAAATGGGGTGGTGGAGGCGATGGTGGTGGGAGGAGTAGGAGGTTTGTGATAAGCTTTTCGACGGGATTAATCGGCGTGACTTAATTAAGTGGCCGTCTTTTACAGTCGGCAGGTGCGGGTGAGTAGTTCGGCAAAAGTGCACTCCAAAAGCAAAGGCAGCTTCTGAGCGGCCCACCCGTTCCGTCACCGATCATTAGGCTGGGTCGACGGCACGCATTATAAGAGACGGATTCGAACATACATAACTACAATACGGGTAGTAGGTGCAGGGTACCTATATAGTATAAATTATATACGGTATAATATGTTCAGTTGCCATTCGATATGTTATAAACCTTTACCTAGGTACCACCGATAAAATTTTATAACTTTATACCTCTATCTATTCCAAAATATATCGAATTATAGCGTATATAGATTTACTACAAAATGTTGACTCTGAGTACGGTTTTGTATTACTTAAACCTATCTATCTTGTATATTATATTTACACTGTTCACAATAAACCAATGGTTTTATTTAAATGTATAACATTTATAGAAATCAGATACTATTTGGCGTTATGTTGATATCTAGTCATAGACGAAATCTGATATATTTATCTGATTTTATCCTTTTCAAATATTGACATATATTTTTTATATTCAGTCCGTAGATTTAAACTGAACCTTATTCAATTTTTGTACAGTTTGTAGATTACACGTGTGTAAGTTATGGGTACGTAAAATAGTGGTATTTATTACTATAAAGGAAATCTATAGTACTGTCGTCAACTTTCATCGTCGTCATACTGTTATAAGTTATAACAAAAGTAGGTAGATACCTACATGAGATGATTGTAAATGGTAATAACTGTCATAATAATATTCTCATTTGAAACGTGGAAACGAAAAATATTTGATTTAAAATGTTCGTTTCCGTCACTCGATTCGTTATATTTATTATGCACTCTTACATAATACAAACATAATATCCAAGTTGGAAGTTGACACAAACTTTGATACCAGAATAACAATCAAGTATCAACCAGTAACGTACACACACCTTTATAAAAGGACCACCTCCTGTGCATAACCCTTTGGCCTCACTTTTCTCTGCCTACCAAGTCACAGGTACACCGAATAACATTATATATTCACCTGCACGCACACATACACACACACACAAACCATTTCCTCTCACAAAAGTAGCTTTTCCACCCTCTCACATTTCGACCTTAGCCCTGTCGCAAACTTAATATCAATTATTATTTACCTGCGTGCACTTCAAAACTACATAATTTAAACTCCTCACCGTCGCCGGCTCCACCCAAATACCCTCCTACCATCCCTCACCATGACGGCCAATTGCTCCAAAATACTCTCATTTACATAAAAATAAATACATTTACACAAACAATTAAAGGGTGAATTTCAATTGGATCGGACGGCGCACACAGTTGTTATTAGATTCTAATTTGTATATATAATATTACACAAACAGAAAACCCTCCTACGCATTTCTGTAATACACGTACGCAAATATGTTTAGTAATAATAATATGTACAATATATTATTTACGGGATGGGCTGTAGTACACTTTCCTCGTTACCACTGACCCAGTGAAAAGGATACATCACCACAACCCATCCTGTACACAAATTTTCAGTGTTGTATTTGAATAATAATATTATTTTACGTACATATTATCATTGTTTTCACACGCGGGACGTACTATTACTTCACTCGGCCACGCATATGTATAATATATACTTTATATAATGCATATATTTATATATATCGCCATCGTTAACCCTACAATATACATAGTGTTATTTACATTGTTTCGTACGAGTGTACCCTACTTGTCGGGCACGTGTATACAGGGGAATTGGATGTTCAAATTCTTCACGTAATTGAATTTGTTTATAATATAATATAATGTTTTATTACATGTAGTATTAGTTAGTACAATGTTTAAAAACCCTCCTCAAAATAATATGTATGTGTTTAATTATTTTACTGTGCCTATATACATACAAACATCACACACAATACACTGTCCGTTCGTACTTGGTAACTTCAGTCACATGACGTATAATATTACATGTATAGGTAGTGTATTCCTTTATTCATATTATTCAAATTTTCTATTTGTACGTATTTGATGGGAGTATTGCGGAGGAGGGTTAATACATAATGACATTATTCGATTACTACGGATACAGTGAGCTATGCATGTAATCTAATAATAATCTCTTACGAACAATTAATATCGTTTAATCTCCTAAAACGGACTACCCATAGAGGTTTTCACAAATCCGATGTAATATAATATATATATATGTATATTTTTAACGATTCAATACTAAAACATTGTCATATACTAATGCGATGAATTCAGATTTTACATACTTATAAGTACATAACTAAATAAATGATAATGTACCTACTATATACGAGGTAGTCAACCTATACGCAAATATTATGTATAACCTATGGATTATTCTAAAAAAAAATTCATTCGCAGGTAACATAATATTTTATCATTTAGCAAGGTTGATAATGATACTATTGTTGGTATATTACAATCTATACGATTTCAATAATAGACAATGTTTTTTATACATTGGACAAATAATGCAAATTAAGCCGATTTGTACAAAAAAAACATAATGTAATTTGCATAATAGCAGAATAATGAGAATAAAACCATTTACAACAATACGGTTGATTATACTTAACTTTTTACAGGTAACAATGTCATGCACAATGAAACCGCTTTCATTTGTATTGTGTTCTTTTTAATAATATTTATTATTGTTGTTGTTGTTGTTATTGTTGTTGTTTTTTTTTTTAGTGGAACTTTAAAAATACATGATTATAAACAGAAATTACAACAATAGAATAAGAAGATTTGGGCACAACTTAAAATGTATTTAGTATTTTATAAGACAATTTTGATTTTTAAATTAAATGCTTTTTTCAGTAATTATTTGATGTTATTTGAAGTTTTTTATTGACTTTAAATAATTTAATATTTTAGTCATTCAAAATCGATAATTAATAACTAAAATAATATAAAATATTACATAGATCTTGTGGTTGATTTTTCACAGATGTGAAAAATAGTGGTAAATTATTATGTTAAATTTAGAAGCAATCATAAACAAAGACGTTAAACGTCCATCTGAATTAATTTTACCGATTTCCAAAACAATAACCACCCAGCCTACCCTAACACATAAATGTTTGGAACAATATTATTTATATTTCAGTAACTAAAACTAAATATAATATTGTTTTATTGAACAATTTAGTTAATTAATTCATACATATAAGTTCAGTTTATTTTTTTTTTGGCAAATGACGATTCTTATAGTTTATAAGTGTGAGTAATAAAAACATTTTATTGAAGATTCTTAATGTAATAAACCAAGTTGGAACATTAGACTTTTAAAACACTCTTTCAACACTAAACATTGGTTCTATACATAAAAAAAATACACGTCATTGAAAAACCAATCTTCATTGCTCATACACTCAGAATTTTAAACAATAAACATTAATTTAATTTTCGTCATAAAACTTTGAAAACGTGAACGCTGTCACTACAGATTATTTTATATACTTTTAGTTTCATTTAAAGAGAGAAAGAGAGAGAGAATTAACCCTTATATTTATTTGTCGCGAGATAAGAATTAAGTAAATATGTATTTCGATTATGTTGTGAATAATAGAATTTTAACTTATCGTACATAATATTATTATGCACAACTCATTCAAGCATTTTGCTATTATAATATAATACCACTATAATATTATACTATATATAACAGTATAACACGGAACAGAGAATAATAGGTAGATAAAACTATAAAAGTATTTGTCTGTGCAAACATTATACCATTTGGGTAAAATTTAAATATTTCATGTACCATGTGCTGTTGAAATCGTAAAAGGTAACTTTCATTTTAATTAGTGACCAACATTTTTTCTTAGTTTACTTTTTATAATAATAATAATATGTGCACGCAATAATAAAGTTCACCACAACTCATTGCTTGGTAAGAGGAAATCTCAATTTGTGAATAATTTTTTGTATGTGGGCATGTATATACATCTAGGAAATATGGGTCACCACCGCTTAAAAGTAATTTAATTAAATCATTTTAAAAATTTAAATTAAATTCCAACGAACTATTTAATACAACTACTACCGAGAACCGTGATACATCTAAAGTGTTTGGCGATAAGTCTGTAGACTATATATTAGTTGAATACACAAAGTCGGAAGTTTACACAGATTGCAGAAACGATAACCTAATTTTATAATTACGTTTTTTTTCGAGTCCACAATATATACCTACATAATAATAATTTATTGTATACAGATATATACAGTGGGTAAACAATACAAAAGATTCGCATACCTACTTAAATTTTTGGTTTTGGTTTTTTTTTACCATACACATTGTACGTTACATCTATGTATGTATAACGACGAAAATAATAAAAAAAAAAATATTAAAGATAAGTATAAACAATAAACAATATATTGCACGAAACGAGAGGGATTCGATACAATTCCAAAGTCGGTTTAATAGACGAAATACTCGGGAAAGCACGTGCCGAGGCTTCGCGTAGTATTGACACAAAGTGCGACGAGCGTGCAGCAACAACCAATGCGTATTTTTATTTATTTATTTATTTTTTAGGTCGTGAGAGCAATTATATTCTGTGTATTTTTAATTAAAACGAATAACACATTTGTAGCGATGGGGAAATCGGCCCACTATTATTTTACCAATTTTCACTCCAATTTGTTTTTTTTTTCTACACTCCACGGTTGATATCCGACTTAATAATTTATTCATTTATGTGAACTTTTAATTAATCGGCCCCCCTCATACATATGTTGGTCTTTAGCGAAAGTTCCAATGGCTACAACACAAAATACCCAACGACATTATGAAAACAATGCCTAATATTATATTATATTAAATATTACATCAAAAACAGAGATTTTTTGATTTTTCTGTGAACGGAAGTAACCTATGGTAAATTACAGTAATATTATATTTTAGTTATTATAATTATAAACTGCTATTTGTATGTTATGGTCATCAAAGTGTATTATACACTTCCAGTAACTTTTTTTACAACAGATTCTGGTGGATTAAAATTGATTTGATCCTATTATACGAATTATAGTCGTATTACTGTATTAATAAATAGGCACCGTTTAATATTATTTAAAATGAACATTTAGCGTTGATTAACGACCAAATAAAGAATTGAGTTTGTGTGTGTATTTATTTGTACGTATATTTATACCTATTATAAATTACTTATAATATATTATAACTATTGATGAAAATCGTTTGCAATTAAAATAACAGTGTATAACAATAACGAGTTGTAATAATATAATATAAAATCCAAATAACAAAATTCATAATAAATATGAATTTGTACGTACCTAGGTAAAATACCAATGTACAAAATGCGAAAAAAATGTTACGGGAGCTATTATAATATTATAATAGCTAACAAGTGCATGATCAGATATTTTGCATTTATTTTATACAAGGTACGTATTATTTTGACAACTAAAATAATATTTCCATTATATTTGATATAATTTTTTTTTTCATATATAAATAAGATTATTTTCAATATTATATTATATTTGTTTTTATCTTTGAAGGCGTTCTTCAATTAATCACGTGATACTCTGTAGTCTGATTAACGCTTTATTATATTGTATTAACGATATTATGGTTTACAACAAAAGTGCAGAATATTACACGACACAATCTACCATATTCGTACGATATAATTTATGTAAATTTAAATATTTATAGAACTATATTTGCTTTTTGCACGTGTACACAAATGTTGGAAACTCTTGTAAGATTTAAGATACCTACCAAACTATACCAGCTAATACAATTAAAATATGTTTAAGTCGTGTGCGTACGTTATTAATAAAGACAAACAATATTATTTCTCTTAGCAGTAATAATTGCACGAGAAACATAAATAAACTACATAGTAGGTACCTAGCTATATAATAGTATAGCAGTATAGTGTATAATAATGTTTAATAGTGCCCATTCATATATTTATAGAATTGTTATTTGTAGTGTAAACAATAAGTGAGTACATAGAGGCCTACCTGTTTAAGTATAAAAATGACTTAGTGCTAATTTGAAATTTTAATTGGAAACGATTTCGGTAAAGAGGCCGGATGCTCTTATTGTTTGTTTAAAACTGCAATATATAATCACCATTTGGTTGTTATATCCCTTTGGAAATAGTAAAAAACTAAAAGTGACATTGTGAAGTAAATTATTACGAACCCCGGCTAAAGAATTATCTCACGTGTGCACTCAAAAAGTTTAGTTCATACAACACGTCCGTGAAATGGTAACCACTCATATTATTATAAAACTTTTGTGTGTACCTGTACCAAACAGTCAACAGATAATTGTATAAGTAATAAGTAAATAGGTACGAAAAAAGGTTTATCATGCTTCACGGCATAGACTCATACTTCGTTTAAAACATATATATATATATAGATAAGCATAAAACATACCACTGAAATAACAGTTATTTAAAAAAAAGCGTTTAACGTTTTAATGTACTAATAAATCTACTTGTTTTTATTTGATTTTATAGTGTTATTATTCTTGAGGTTAGGTTAGGTTAATAAAATACAATTTCATTGATTTAAATTCAAAGTTTTATTTTTATAGACATATAACATTTTTATAGACACAATATAAAATATATATATCCTGTTTTTAAATGTATTGTATCTGTGACCTATATTTTGTACTGCGTTGGAGACATATTTTAATTTTATACTTAATAGTATCTCACTGCCTTCTTTTAATCATTTATAATTGTGTTTTTGTATCATATGTTGTCGTCATATTATGATACAATAGACTTGCCTTAAACATACATATTATGTATAGATATTGATTATAATCGATTTTAACACAAAATATAAGCATATATTTTAGTGCCAAAATAATATTATATACTCTCAATATAGAAGTAGATTAAAAATTCGATTTATTTGCACGAGAAATACTATTCAAATTTAACTCGGCCAAATGATTTTTAAAAACTATCGGAAAAAAAACTTTTCTTCATTAATTCACATTCATGAATTTGAATGAGATGAATGTAATTTTGGTTTCACATACTTATATTATAATATTTATATATTTCCAGTTAATATTTACCTAGGTAGGTTATCTATTGTAAAATACCTTATAATAGTGATTATAAAATATTCAAACAATTAGTTACGGGTTCGATTTGGCCTATAATAAAATATAAATTGATTATTTTACTGGTAATTAAATATCGATATATTATAATATAGCTTATATAAATTAGGTACCTATATTATAACGAAATATTTTAAAACATTCATACTAGCCCGATTTAAAGTATTAATAAGTTTCTAGTTGATTATTCAAAGATTACTTAGCTTTCCGTTTACTATAATTATAATAGGTAATATATTATAGACACGTCGTACGCGATATAGTCTGTTTACAAAGTATAGACTATAGGATATTACTAATTTACAGGTAGGGATGAAACTATATTAAGAAGACTATATTGAAACTAATAAAGTGCCCTTACAACTATCACGTTTTCGTACGGTCATGTATTTACGCAGTTTATTTAGAATGTTGTAATCTTGTATGAAATAACTAAACAGTAAACATTTCGGAACATAAATTTGATGTGCAAAAAATCATAAGCAGAATAATTATCAATCTTAAATATAATAACATAATTATAAAATAATGTTTCGATTTTAAATTTAAATTAACAAGGACAAATATGAGATTCGCGTCTCTATGGTACCAATACTTACACGTCATAAATTCATATTTAAATTTTGCACATTTGCACAATTACTCCTGCAAATGATTATCATTACAATATAATATTATGGACCTTTAAAGCCGTTACCGAGTTTTAGTTTTCAATTTATAGTGGTGCGCAGTGCGCTGAACAAAACTTTTTGAGCTATTTTTGCTGTCCCGACAAATGTTTTTTTTAAATACGAGTAAAATTTATAACAAAAAAAAGTGAGAGAAGTAAGTAACCACTCTGCTGTATAGGTATAGTAGGTGTTAATTATAGCATAAAATATTGTACCTATAGTCATTGATTTACTGTAATGTATACTATGTGTAAATTTGAATTCAATGATAAATCATTGCGTAAACGAAAAATAAAATTGTGCTGGGTAAAGATGGTCTGTCAGCCTCACACACATTTAAATATACAAAATGACCGGCTGATATAGTCCATACGTATAAAATAATGTCTCCAAACAAAATGGCCGCCGATCGTTATCTAAGAGGTATATAACATCGTTACTTATCAATACTATACAACATAAATATTCACCTTTTACATAACAAAGGCACTATGGCAGATTGGCACCCATTTTATTGGCCTCAATTATAATACCGAAGTCGGCCATCTAACTTATTTTTATATATCTGTGGTCAGCCTATAACACTCTATAATATAAGTAGGTATATACCTATACTCTATATTATATATATTTCATGATACATTTATAATGCAATGAAATTAATTAATTAGACTATTATCAATATGGTAAGTTGGATTTTTTTTTACGAAAACATTGCATTTGAAAATGTCATTGTGTGTATTAATTAAAATATTATACATTAAAAGTTTCAAGTGCCGAATAATAATATTTTTGAATTACAACAAAATAACTAAACTCGTTATTCTTCATTAAAATAATATGTAATTGGCTCCAAATTCGAATTTAAAATTTCTGTAAAAAAAAATCGTGTTTTATAGATTTTTCAAGCCTTATTAGCTATAAAAATTAAATTTTTCATAATTTTTTTACTACAAAATAATTTGCATATTTTTGCAAATTCGAGGAATTTTTAACTTCAAATTTTTATAAAAAAACGTGCCAATGAATTTTTTAATATTTTAAAATGGCTATAAGTTTACACGAGGAACCTTGTATTATATTTTCAAGCTTTTGACCGATCGAAAATTGTTTTATCAACATTTATAGAAAAAAAAATCGAAAATGTAACATGTCTATATATTATTGATACATGGGTTCAAATATCATGTATAGAAAATTAAAATATAAATATTTAGTGAAAATGTCTAGCATCCACGGTTATTATAGCTTTAGAATAACAAAGAACATTTTATTAAAACCTTACACAATTGCAGGTTTGCCTCAATTTTTTTTACCAATTATTTTAAAAAATATTCAGTCTTTTACTTTTGACCCCCTAAATTACCAACTAGATCTAATTGACCACCAGAGTAGCCCCCCTCACATGTTTAAAATCTAATGATTTTTGTCTACTAAACAAAGGACTATAGACTCCAAAAAAAAACACACACATTATTGTGAAATCAATAGGTACATTCAAAAAAATATGCTCAGAATATTAAATTGTAATGGCTAATCCATCGAGATATGTGCTGTACTCTGCAGTTTCCAAACAATTTAAATATATCAACCACAAAATGATCACATGGTAAATTAGATTGTACAATTATTATAATAATATGTGATACGCGTGACTTTGAAATGTTTATATTATATTATATTAATATTGTACTCGACAACGACTGTCTTATATAATTTGCATCACCGTTAAGTTAAACTATACAAACATCCATTAAATTATAATTATTATTAAAGAACCGTGAACCGTATATTATTATGACGGGGCAAATAGATATGGCCGACGATTGTAGTATACTTGGTGTATTTTATGTTTGTGTGTGTGTGTGTGTGTGGTGTGTGTGCATTACAGAGCTCGTAAATTAAATCGAAAACAAAGTACGTGCCCCACACACACACCCACGCACAAATACGCTATACACACCATATAATACGATCCGGCAGAAAAACAAAAAGGTATAATAGTGCAAATGGGATACTGCAGTTATGTTTGGACGAGTGAGGGGGGGGGGGTGCGATTTTATTATTATTATTTTAATATTTATACACATCCAAAGGTACCTACGCACTATACGCCGGCGATCCGACAGATGATACGAGTGGTTTGCCGCCGCTGTTTATTGTACTTTGTTAAAACCGTTCGTTGCTGCACAGCGGCGTTCCGGCTGTTTGTTCTATCGGTATAATATAATAATAATAATAATAATAATATGTGTGTGTATGTACCTCCAACGATAAATCAATTTTGAGCTTTCTATTTTTTTTCCAACCACCTCCTCCTCCTCCTCACTCTCCACCCACCCAGGTTTTCCGTGAATTCAACACTGCTGCTTCCCCGCCGCCTGCACTCGGCCACCATTGCCGATTACTGTACATGCACCGTATCAGAATCGTTTCGCGAATTATTGTTTTCGAATTTATTACGCCCGTCACGCTCGCGGCACATAACGCCGCCGCCGCTGGATCGATGTCTAGACCCCCCATCGGAAACGATTAAAAAAATATAATTTTATTAAAAAAAAAAAAAACTTGGAAATAAATATTTTGTATTAACGAATAAAATCAAACCATTTTTCATATTGTACAGTTGAAAAGGATATTATAATATTTTTGTTTTAAAATCGCATTATTCTGTTACACGACGTAATCGGCATAATACTATATACATGTAACGAACGATAACAATAATATTATAATAATAGTAATGGGGAGAAAAACTGCAAAATATATTTTATTGTACACGCGTGTAATACGGTAGCGCGCGTTAAGCGCACCCACGTCTACGTCGTAATAATATACGACGTATATATATAAATGCGCAAAAAAAAAAGGATGTATAATTTATTTTTTCCCCAAAAAAATTATCTGCGTAGTTTTTTCCTGGTAAGTAAACGCATATATAGTGGCCTCGGTAATGTGCAAAAACACACTTTTTTCACACCACCGCACGGTTGATTTATTCGTTAACGTGTGGTCAACATCACAACACGCGCGGCCGTTGTATAATAAATTATTTTATTATTATTACTATTATTAAACATATGGGACATATAATAATATAGGAACCCCCCCCCCTCACATACATCACACATTTTTGCACGGGATTGCTTATTTGGATCAATCGTCCCGGGGCGGCACCGCCGGCCGATAAATGTCCAAAAAATCCTATCCCCTCACGCGTGGCTGAGTAAATATAATGTATCTAGTCTTTAGGTGGACACTTTAATCTTTACCGACAAAAATTCTATTTCGATCTAAACGGTAGATAACATTACGTGAGTAGTTAAAGTATAATCGGATTTCAATTCTTCTAAAGAAAAATAAACTTGTTGGATTAGGCTTAAAATCGGTTGTATAATAATATTATGTCGTATACACTCGTAGAGAATAACTTACCTTTGGGTTCTAAACATAAAATAATAAGCTGTGTACAAATTAGATTTAAGTACGATTTTATATTGTGAAAAATATTTGGAAATATTTTTTAGTTAACTTTTTTATAATCTATAAGTGATAATACCTAGAGTTTATTTGTATAATTTATTGTTTATACTTTATATCACCTAACTTAATATAGGATATTTTTCTAAAATAATAACTATTGTTATTTTTGTTAAAATTACATGATAAAATTAGGATAAAACACTGCTTCTACTGTTTCAATATGTCTCATGTCTTACATATTAAATTATTTAGATAAGGATTTTTATAATTTATGAGATTGGTCACATCTGAGCTTACCCTTAATGCACTACCTAATATTTAAACGAGTTTCGTTCGTTTAATCAGATGTAAATTAATTCATAGAAAGCTGTTAAATATTAAAATTTGTAACTAATAATAATTTATATTTTAATTTTGCCATAATTAGACCATAATACACCTATTAAAAAAAGCAAAAAATATTAAACATAAGTTGCTTAATATAATGCAACTTAGCATTTTTGAAATTCATTATTTTTATTATTAGAATCAATTGTTCAAATATTTTTTTAGTAAGCTTTATCAGGTAGGTATACATAAATATCTACACCATCGTTAATTTTGCATTAGCTTAATAAAATTTATTGTTTATTTTTATTATTAATATTTTGAAGTGTTTACGTTTATAATATACATATATCAATCAAAGAATCTTCAAACTGAAGCTAAAATCAAACGACACATTTCAGGTTCATTGACAAAATTTTGAGAAGGTAAACACTGAACCTTTGATCATATTTAACTAAATTAATATAAAGTAAACATTTGTTATTGTATAGTTACAATAATATTGGCTTTACAATCAGAGCTTTGCATAACTGTGCAAAAACAAAACATGTTATTCAGAAGTCTACAGTAGCAACAATGCCACAAAATCACATAAAATGTTTGTTCATTTTATATAAATATATACATCATTAATAAATAAATTTAAATTTAAATTAAACATTTTCTAGACATTTTTCTTCAAAATATATAAATCTTTTAATTTGTTTTCTCCCACTTTGGTTTGCTTCCAATAGGGAGTTCGACTAGTTTCGATAGGATGTTATTCTTAGGGTAAGACATTGGTACAACTTTACCTTGGCTCTAAACTTTATTAAAGGGATTCCACACTACCGCTTTTTAGAGTAAAATAGACCTATACGCGTTCCAACGTACTAACTTGAAGTTAATTTCTATAATAAATTTGAAAACATATTTGAATTTATTATGAAGTCTATTTTGAATCCTTCAAATCAGAAAAATAAAAAAATAATTTATGTCCATTAAAATTTTTAAGAATACAAGTTTTTTTTTCTAAATTTCAAGTGAGGTATTTTCTTTTGAAGAATGATAAATTAAAAATGTGGCTAGAAGGATTCAAAGTTGATTGAACAACAAAACAACATTTGTTTTCAAAATTATTATCGGTGTAAAACTCAAGTCGGAATGTTGGAATTCTTTTAGGTCTATGATTTACAACATTTAGCCATGAAATAAATTTGTTGTTGGGTATAATGTGACATGTGCATGCGAGTGCGAGGGCGCAAAGCTTATCTAGCTCGCCGTAAGTCACTCACACTAATAATCATTTACTACACGCACACATGCACGCCACGCACGCACGCACTATACAGATTGTCTAAAAATTGCTCAACTCCTTAAAAACGGTCGGTATGGAATCCGCCCTTAATAAAAGAAAATACATCACTTCTGAAATTATTTCTTGTTTAACACTGTGCTAGTAATAAAATATATATATATGTATATTATACTCGGAAGCTGCTCATCTTATAGTGTCAATCGTAAATGTCCCGGTTTGCAAATGAAACCGACAGAAGCTTAGAATATTACATTTTAAGATGCTCAATTTCGTATGTTAGAAAAATCAAAATTATTCTATATGAATGGGAGGGCAAAATTTCCCGTCCAAATAAATCTACGAACACAGCTAGTTATTATAGGTATGGAAATTAAATACGTCAAATTTAGTAATACTTGACTTGATTTGGCTACCCACGCAGTATATTTGTATGCGATTTACCGCTTCTGGTGTATTATTTTGTGTGAGATGTTATATTATCTGGTAAAATTATTATTATACAATTCCCGTATAGGTACATTATTGAAACGTAATTTGCATATATGCCATTATGCAGGGATTCATCAAACCCAACAAATCCTTGGCGATAGAAAGGTGTTCACCTTATGCTCTTCTTATTGACTATAATTGTCGTTATGTGTAAGGCTGTTTATTAATTTTTTATAGAGACGATGCTCAATTTATTCCCATTCCATTATTTTTGTTGTTTACTATTTTATACACACTCGTCAATTTCGTTCAATATTTTATGTATGGTATATTGGCATATTGCTATGACGTGAAAACGTGGTCGAAAAATTTAAGAGTGTCCGATGGTATACAATATGAAGGTATAACATAAATATAATTTATTATAATAACAGCTATATTATACGCATAATATCCATATTAACATTCGTCTCAGAATAATAATTTGCTATATTATCTTCTCCGTAAACAAGAATCAAGGTCAGTTTCACCTCAGTGCAAGACATCTTCATATCTTCAAACCTTCACCTTACACATGTATGTCACATCGCTCTACTATGGTTTTGGTTCAAAAGTTAATAACAATTAGTTATTAATAAATGTTATAATTAATATATTATATACTATAATAATAATTAATAATTAAATATTAATAATAATATATATTATACTACATTTTCAACGAAAATTAAATTAACCAACTTTGACCTACATTTATTACTATTTAGTATTTAATAATCGTAAAATACTAAAATAAATTACTTTGATTCCTTCATGAAAATGTGTATTTAGTAGTTACTAGTTAGTAATAAAGATTGACGGTCTTCGCTCAGAATCGCTTTTTTTGTTTTCAATTATTTTCATCAAAATAAAATTTAACATAATATTATACAATGACTTACTCAATCACGAGGTATACCATACAGCAGATCGGTTACCTCCTTTTCTTATTTTATTTCAACACTTTCTTGTAGTTTTATACTTCGATACACTTAGCTAAACTATTTAAAAAATCGAAAAATGCCCAACTATTTTCCATTTAATAGATGACATGGCAACTTGAAACTTTATGAAAACTGTAGATAAAAGTGTTTAATACTTTTGGAAAATTCTTCTTCGCTTAAATTTTAATTAAAAATTGCATGTTACTAAGAATTTTAGTGATTTTTAAAATACACGTTTTTTAACAAAATCAAATTAACCCAGCTGTCATATCACGAGAATTTAAACTAAACTTCAAGTATACTTTAATAGATACCTACCTAAAATAAAAAGTATATATACTTCTAAATATAAATATAAATATAAATGTACCTATTATACTCACGGACGATTATCGTGAGCGGTGATCGTTTTGCAATCCAACGCGTCTTCCGTTATAATAATTGTTGAGTTTGTAATAATTTAATTTTTTTTTTGACAGTAACCTATCTTTAGTTGTAACTTTTCAGTAGATTTTTCTGACACTTCATATAACTACGTAGAACCAATCGAAAAATTGATAAATGTTGAAAATGTACGTAAATGTTCTTAATTTTACCATTTTTTTTTTTACTAAGAACACATAAAAAATATAATTATCTTGCCGGACTGCACAAAAAAGTTTATGAAATTTCAATAATACAATACGATAGTCGTGGGTAGAAATATTGTAATTTGGGATTGGAATTTCCAACTGGGGGTTAGAAAATAACGTGATGTTTAATGACTGACCTTTTCGTAAAAAAATAAAATTAATAATGTGCATAAAAAATGTATTGGGACCCCAGTAGCGGTAATCGATTAATTTAATTCAGTTTACATTTTGACAAATATTCGTTTATTCTGACCGGTATGCACGTACCGTGACGACCGTGCATATTATATGTAGTATACATATACTGTAAACTACATATATATATATATATAGTATACATACTGTACACGCGTATATTATAGTCAAAGACTAAAGTTCGTTGAACAGGAACAAACAAAACTTGTACGCACAAATTCGGCCACGAGGGAAGTGACATGGAAAGGATCGAAGGGATCGAGGGGATCTTCGTCAAATAACAGGCACACTCACACACACGTGTACGCATATACTCCGTGGATGAAGAAGTTCGGATCGTCGCCGACCCCTGTTTTATAGACCATCTATCTTTTGTGTGTGTGTACTTCATATTATATGGCTTTCTCCTGACGACGTTCTAAGAACGGTTTTCCCCTCCCCTCTCCCCCCAACCCGTTTTGGTCCGCGTACTTTAAATAACGCACCACTAACCGGTACACACACACACGCTCGAGTGTAAACTTTTATGCGAAACTTATAACGCTAAGAAGTTTGGCACAAGGTCAAGAGGAATTATTTTATTTGTCTCGACAACGATGCGCTAAACGGACTTCCTCAAAAACACAACTTTCTCGTACGCCAAATAGCATAATATTACATACGAATATATAGTACGATGTGCACATACTGCAGGCTAATGTAGTTCTCATAAATTATTATTAAATTATGGTTCGTGTGTGTTCGGCCCTTCGGTCGACCTTAAGTGTTGATTACAATAAATCGATAGTTCGTTTCGTGGTTTCTTAAAAATAAGCATAATTTCAATCAGACGCGGGTCTAGAAATGAAAATAATCGTAGTGTTATTGACATGATTCATCGTGATGATAATAATAATAATAGTAATAATAATAATGGGTGGAGTCAGTCTTGTACAATTATCTGATTATTTTCCACGGAAAACACTTTTTGGTGGGGTTGTACCAATGTACCTAATACTCCAAGAGTGTTGAGAATATTCGGTTAATCACAAATTAAACAAGGGTGGACCTACTAATTTATCAAAATTTGAAAAATTGAAACAGTTTATAAAAAAAAAAGTTGTTTGGAACTGAAAATATTAAAACAGTGTAATTTTCGGTAAATCTCAAATCGTTTACATAGTGTAACAGAAATAACTGACAAATATAATGAACTATATGAACCTATGGACCAAGTAATAACTTTTATTCTTATCAATTTTGAAAGGCATTTTTTTTTTAAATTTAGATTATTGTATAATTATTTTCGATTACCTACCAATATGGACGTGGAGAAAAAGTTTCAGCGATCAAAACCGTTGTTGTTTAAGACCAGTCAGGGATCCACCCATGACCTTTTTATCAATATTTATGATCTTATTTAAACATATTATATAATATTTTAACGAACAAATAGTGATTGTGAAAAAATCTGCCATAACCCCCCCCCCCAACATGACAAAATCATAATATGACCACCACTGAGCCGACGGCAAATATCGCAGTTGCCCTCACCTTGTAAGCAAGCTGAACGGCCACATGTATCATTCGGTAAACTCTCGAGCAGGTAACCGCCGCGCGCCGGTAATTTCCGTCGTCGGTCAGTATCAGTTTGAGGAAAACGCGGTCATTTCTTCGCGATTATCGTTGGATTCGAATTCCGGTCGGCGAATGCGTATTATTGTGGTGCCCGATGCAGTGATGCGCCGTCGCTCGTGAAGAAGCAGTCAAGGTGGTGCCTCATTTAGAGTTTTCATAATATATTACTACCTATATTATAGTGCCTACCGACAATTTCTAAAGACTCGTCGATTTTGCATTGAGCGATCGTCGCTCGTTAGTAAAACAAACGATAAATATGTGGGACGGCGTATAAAAGTGATAGGTTCCCACTCCGTGTACTGAACATATTATCGTTTTCAAACGATGCTGCTCCGTCGTCAAACTCGTGTTGTTCCTTCGTATACACTCGCGGTTCCATTTCAGCCGAAAGTGGTTCATTTCGCTCAGTGGTCTGAAATGTATAC
>WHPZ01581542.1:1070-13810 GCA_016617965.1 Macrosiphum rosae
CATAAGTATCCACTAAGGCAGCGCTAGTAATGCTAAAAGGAAAATATTCCCCCGAACTCAGCCTGTTGTATTACATTTCGTGGTCAACCCCCCACACTCTCCAACCTTGTCGTGTCCTTTCCTGTATATCTTAGTCCGTGATATTTGTCACCTTATCACTATCGCAATTCCATGTGTAAACAGTAGGTATTCTAAGTATTATCTTAAATCGTGAACATTATATAGATTCAAGATTTTCAGGGAAGGAATTATTGGAGTTCAAGAGCGTTCAAGAAGTTATCCGTGTAATATACAAGCGATACGTACCGGACCCTTATCGGACTCAGACCTCGATAAGAATCGGTACGTAACTATTTCATAACGTAGGTAGATATCGAATTTTTTTTCTTGATGGCAGTTTGATATTTTTTATCTACTTCTACCAGGGCTTTTTAATGATTTTTTCTGACTTCACTAACTTATTCCCACTCTTGGGTTTTTTTTATTTTAAAAGCCTCTGGTATAAACTATGATGGCTGAACAATTAAATAGGCCCATTCTTGCCACTTGGGTTATAGTAGGGAATTTGTCTACGCAGACCAAACCCTACTGTTATTCATTGAACTGTCAGGGGTGGCTCCAGGGGGGCCCTAAGGCCCCTCCAAAGCTGTATTTCTAAACAATTTTATACTGTTAAAAACAAAATTACAAAAAAAAAAATCATTGACTTTTTCTGAAAATTATGACTTGGTCACCCACTAATCATGTATCTGGAGCCGCCCCTGTGAACTGTACCGGCTATACTACCTAATACCTACTATCCTACTGTCTATTGTATACTGTACTATCTACTTTTTGTTACTTTCATAAGACTGCATATAGGTACTCAGAAACGATATGTAAAAACATTTAAATCCCAACACTCTCATGATATACCAAATAAATTATTTTATATTAATACACTTAATACAATGTAAATTTGTATATAATAATTTTAAAATGTTGTTTTTAAATATAAGTAATAATACTTACCAAGTACTATTTACTTGAAATATGTAATTTGTTATAATAATTGTTTATAATAATAAAAACAATCAATTGACCCGGTAGGTATCTAATTTCTTTATAATTTTTGTAATATACTTTACATCATATAATAGTCAAAATTATAATTTTGACTGAATCATAATGCGTCTAGACCCCTACAACTTTTACAAAGAAAAATTTTATGGATATGTTTAGTATCTAATAAGTAAAAATACTTTAATTGGTTCAACTAAAGAAAACTTTAAGTTATTAGATGTGATACCATTTGAGTCTGTATATAAACAAATAACAATTATACATATTATAATTAAACACTTTGAGAGATTTCTGGATATGAAAAAGGTAATAATTAAAAGAGAAAATAGGTTATTTTATGTTAGAATGGAGTATTCTAGAAAAGTGTTAGGTCATAAATTCATATAATATTATCTATATCCTAAAAACTACAACTTAATGTCAGTAAATATAAAATGGGACATATTCTATACAGAAAAGAATCATATAACTATAGAAATGAAAAAAAAAATCAAATTTGGTTATTTTCAATACTTGAATAAATAATAAAGAATTTTATTTAACTATTGTAATTTAATATTAGTTATGATTAGTACCTATTCTAATTGCATAGATTGATTATTCAGTTTTTGTCCGCTTTTCTTATTTATAATTAAATTGTTCATATTATGTTGTTTGACTCTCTACCACCACCACAAGCATGTGCTTAAAGGTGGTAAATATTTTTTTTGTTTAAAAAAAAAATTTAAAGAAAATAAGTATAATAATTAATAATATAAACAATTTTTAATTTTAATTTTTAATAGAAACATTTTTTTTTTATTTTGAAGTTTACTCAATTATTCTTTTATAATATACAATAAAATATATCATCCTGAAATTCTTTTTTTGCACTGCACAAAGTAACAATTTTCACTCCACAAAATGTGTCTCACTGCACACTAAAAAAAACCCTGAGTCTTCTACTACCATATAAACATAATATATTCGATATATACATATATATATATATATATTAGTATATTACAATATATCGGTACCTATACTACGATTTATCCATATATTACGATTATGATGTATAATATGGGGGTGTACCGAAGATGAATATAATATTATAATAGGTATATCTTTTTTTTATCGGCGTATGGCATAGCGACACAATTAAATATCGGATTACAACCCTGTATTCACGGATCGGGCGATTGGGTAAATTTACGGACCGGACCCGTATCGGACTCAAACCTCGAAAAGAGTCGCTACCTACGAAACTATAATTCTTGTCCATACGTAGGTACTAGATACCTATACAGGTATCGATTTTTTCTTCTTGAAAATCTTCATGGTTTGTGCGTTCTTACCCCCTAGCCATCAAAAAAATTCAGCCATAATAATATAACCAGAGAAAGTAAAAGAACATTGAAAAAATATTTTTTTAGTTTTTATTCTAAGGTATTATTTGGATTAAATGAAAGTGTTATGTAAATTATTGCGCCTCGGTAAAAATCGCTTTATTTCAGAACACCTTAATTTATTTATTAGCGATAACGGGCCTTATCAATGATTTTAAGCGCATATCCATCAGACAATCGGGTTTTAGTTATGATTGAAACTATGATGTTCCGATGCATCAACGCATTCGATGCTCTGAATTTCAGAACGCTATAGCTTGAAAATACGATGCATTTTGGAACATGTTTTATCATTTCGGTGGAAATACGTATCCACAGCGTTGCATTACCGAAGGCGCAATTATATACAAAGGTATTATATTATCATAGAAGAAACATAATATAGAGAGATACATTTGTCCATGATTATTTACTTATCATACGTGATCGCTGACACGATAAAAGCTAAAACGCATAGTCCTATATGCGCCTATGCTACATTGCTACCTACCCAAGCATAATTTATTTCGAGAAATAATTTTGAATGTTATCCAAATATGATTTTCCCTAAAATTTTACGTAGTACATAAAATAAAAAAAAATGCGAAATATACTCACTTTTCCTAAAATATGACAAATATGCAAAAATATGCAAATTCAAACTTTGTACCTATTTAATTTCCATTTCATAAAATAAATTAAGCTACCTAGAATTATCTACGACCACTGTAAAAAAATGTGCACTTGCAAGAAGTCCCAAAACCCTACAACTTGTAAGTTGTAACACTGTTACTATTGTATAGGTATTTCGTATATAATATATTATAATCACACCGTACGCTGCATCCATATTTTATACCTAAATGTGTATAATATAATATTATGAATTACAAGCTATATTATTATATTACATTTTAAGGGAAAAAAGCGTTTGGTCGATGGGGAAGCGAATTTTGTAACTACCTTTAGATCTTAGACCCGTCGTTTATTTTGTAAACTACATAACACATTATTGGAATTTGGAATTCTATTATACTACCTATAGGCACTTGGGTACACAACGATAATGTTGTGTTGTCATCGTACTTCGGTTATATAGTATAATAATACTCTATTTTATGGTCGTAGTATTTTAATTTGCATAGGTACCTAGGTACAAGGTTCGAGACAAAGTGTTTTCGATCGCTGCATCCGCGAGGTCATACAATACGCGTCAAGCCTAAATTAATACCGGTTTCTTATGTAGCTATAGTCAAGTGTTTAGCAACTGGTGGTTCGCGAGCCAACGCACAGTGGTCTGAAACGTTATTTTAGGCTCTCAAAAGTCCAATTTCAAAATGTGTTAAAAAAAAATCACATAACTACAAAATCATATGTTCCTTAGCTCAAATATAAAATTTCACAATCATACATTTATTTTTTCCTGGTTAATAACTATTTGAACATGGAAATTGTACGTCTTGGACGTTTTTTTCGTTATTTTTAATGAAACATAATATTTTATTTATCAGGGAAATTTAATTTTTTTTTAATTTAAAATTTAATGTTATAAGACGGATTAAAAATTATTCATTCAAATTTTTTTATTAACAATATACCAAGTTATTTGAAAATATTTTTAATTTTGAGATTTTTATTTTTGTATTTTAGCTTGCCAATAAAAATTACTCAATTTTACACAAAATCTGATGTATACATAAAATAAAGAAAGTTCCCAGGATTTTGGAAAAGTAATTTTTTTTGGGGTCCATGAGGAATTAATGCGTACAGAAATTAATTCTGTGAAGTTTGTTGCAAAAAAATATGAACAAAATAATAATGAAATAATAATAAAAAGAAAATTCCAAATTAAATATCAAAGTTAATAAATAACCTAGGTACAAAATGTATGTTTTGTTACAAATATTGCTATAAACCTTACGAAATAATTTCTGTACGCAATGATTCCCCTTGGACGCAAAAAAAAATTACTTTTCCAAAATCCTGGGAACTTTTTTTATTTTACATATACATTAGATTTTGGGTAAAATTTAGTAATTTTCATTGGCACACTAAACTTAAAAAAAAAATCCCAAGATTTAAAATATTTTCAATATAAAAAATAAGAACAAATATTTTTTTATCCATCTAATATCCTTAATACGTCTAAAGGAAATAACATAAAATTCAAAATTTAAAAAAAAAAAATTATATTTCCCTGATAAATTAAATATTAAGTTTCATTAAAAATAACGAAAAAAAATGTCCAAGACGTACAATTTCCATGTTCAAATAGTTTCAAATATTAAGAATATGATAAATGTATGATTGTAAAATTTTATATTTGAGCTAAAGAACATTTGATTCTGTAGTTATGACAATCTTTTTTTTTCAACACATTTTGAAATAGGACTTTTGAGCATGTAATTTGTAACAGACAAATATCATAATAAAGAATAAACTTATAATTTAATACAATTAATTCTCTATCTCTATGCGGACGAATACAAATTTTAAGCATGAAATGGGAATCGGGAACTTGCAATAACCAAAGACCGGATTTATATGTTTTTACATATCGTTACTGGGTCTTATGCACTATGTAGTCTTATATGAGAGTAAAAAATATGGACGATTCGTTCAATTCTGAATGCGTAAATAAAAGTTTTTTTGCATATTTGAGAATATTTCATGGGCAAGAAAATATGTAACTCATTTAGCATATTTTGGAATATTTCGTAAATTGTGGGCAAACATTTTTATTTATTTTAAATTTTAATACTAGGGTACTAGGAAAAAATTTTTTGAACATTCACAATTTATTATTTTTTTTTTCATTTTGATAAAAAGAAAACACGCAGTGTTATCAAGGTTTATCTATGTAAATCTACTGATAAGATCAACGTATACGTTTATCAAATATCCAAATTTTATTTTTGTGTTTTAATATTATATACTGTTATCTTTATATTATATTCCAACTTCCTACTCTTACTAAAGTGCAATAGTATTCCATTAGGTATAATACGCAAATTGTAATACCTAATTAATATCTCACTATTAAAATATAGTTGAAAAAAAATTTTAAAAAATAAAACCATTCCAAAGCATATAATGATGTTTTTGATTATTTTTGCATATTTTAGTATATGTTTTAAATTTTTGAACGAATATAATGAGAATATTTGAAGGTTTTTTAGAAAATATTAGCATCATATTTTGGGTATTTTAAGAGAATATAAACGCGGTCTTTAGTAATAACGAATAGAACTACCTAGTAAATTTATGAAAACAAAGAATAACGATCAACAGATTGCCGGTGGACGTCGTGCACTTTCACAGTGATAACAATAATTTATGACTAAAGGTTTGGTCACGGACTAAAATATAGGTATGTCTCAGGGCCAGTAAGTTGTACCGTCTACAGTTAAACTACGATTAGGCTTAATCAGCTGATAACAGATATTTAACCGGGCAAAATCGGCCGATTAAACTCCGGTTAACTTTAATCAGAGATGGTACAACAGCTGGCCCTGAGTCCTTGGCACGATGTTTGTAAAACGGTGTAGTCACTCGAGTTTAAAAGCGAGTCCTAATCAGACGGCACTTTGGTTAGCGCGCCTTCCGCCAGGTAGAGCTAAAAAGGCCGATCAATAGACTGCTGCTATCGAGAAGGCCCCATTGTAATGCCGTTTTGCGTATTATCCGCTGTAAAGTTATAAAATTTACGACTTCAGTGTTCATTCAAATTTATAATAAATATAATCAAATATGCACTATATATAATATTATAATACTATTTACAGATAAGTTCCTATCTTTCAGTGGTATTTTATTATTCCATACAGATAGTAAGTCCTGCAAGATAAATAATTTTAAAATGTTCATGTTTATACCAGAATACTTGTATTAGTTGTTATGTAGCTTTTTGAAATTACATTTTACTTTTAAGAACCTTTCAAATTTATGGATGATTTAATTATAAATTTAAAAATAAATTATTGCCAGAATACAACATAATTTGATTAATTAATTTTATATTTTTGGTTTTTATAGATATATTCTCTTTTTGTTATTTTTTTTTTTTCTGTCTTTCTAGTTGTATTTTTGTTTATCCCTCTGTTATTAGTTTCATGTTGGCAAATATTTCCGAAAACGGCCTTCTTAGCGCTTCCTGGTGGACAATTATGCAACTAAACTGCCGTAAAAACAGTACTCATTTATTTCTCATACGTACAATTGATAGTGACTACACCGTTTAACCTACATCGTGGTCCGTGGCCTTGGTTACACAATGCGAGCTAAACGACCGAGTTGCCTAATCAGTTACTTCAGTGCAGCCACTCACATCGTGTGACCAAATTATACGAGTTAATGTCATCTGAAAGTTGGTCAGTGACTCGCGTACCAGTTACCACGACATTTTTTATTTTTACTCGCCTGCTCGCATTCCCCTCCACACCACAAGCAGCAGCTCACATGTGACTCGTACTGTGTGCCTGGTATTATAATTTTGATGACTTCATTAAGTAAGAAATATAGGTATTAATAAAAATAATTTCTTCTATATTTAATATTTAATTATTTTAGATTCTGAGAGGAGCGATGAATGTATTGATTTTACAATGATCTGTGTTTATTTTTTTTAATTTTTTTTTTTTTTGTGGGTGTTTACACGATAATTAGTCGAAATAATGCTTCGATTTTCATCTTCAGTATCTTGTTCGATGGGAAAATGAATATTGTTGGTGGATTGGGGAGGTCAAAATGAAAAATTCCCAATAGTTTTCAAAAGCGCCGGGAAAAACAACGAAAATATCCCCCGACTTGTTGTGCAACACCACCACAAGTTGGTCACAGGTTAACCGCCGTCCGCCATACATTCATATCATTTTCGGACAAGTGCTTATCACTCTGATAGCTCATCACATGACACATTATCATTATTAAAATAACTAAAAGAATAATATAATTAATTATGGTTATAATCTAAATGTGTATGAATTTCATGACAAAATAGATAATGTGCTATAATAAAATTTTACATTTAAACATTATTGTACGTCTTTATTGTTTGATACCCGCCGTACAATTATCGCCGTTTATTATAATAAATACATTTGGGATAGTGTATTTCGGGACAAGTGCGCAATGCCCACATTTTGTAAACATCTCATGGATAAGAAAATTTCGGCCATTTTGTTGGCTTCATTAATATTACATTGTAGGAATAGGGAGTCTATCAAATATTTTTATTTATCTGTGGCTTTAATTTAAAGTGTAGACTGTTGAGTAATTTTTCGTTATACCTATTATGATAAATAAATACCGAATTTTAAATGAATAATTAATTAGTATTAATTGTATGTTATATATTTAAAGTTTAGATGAAATAATGTGAATCGTGCAAGGGTAAATCACTAAATTCAAGGATCTTTGGAACTGGTAACTAAAAAAGACAATATAATAAAAAATGCTGAAACACTGGTATTTTTATGGCAGGTACTTAGTGCAAATTATTATTTGAAAGTAGTTTTTAATATTACTAATTATCAATTTTCATCACTACCTATTAGGAGAACACCAGTATACAAATGTAATAGGTGTTTGTCACATGTGGGAACCAGATATCACTGCACTTTATGTAAAGACTACGATTTATGTATGACCTGTTACAACCAAGTAAAGCATCCACACTCCATGGAGAAACTGAATGTTAATTTGTACAACAGTCGGTTCTTCAGATCATCAGTTCTTCGTTACTACCAAGAGCATACAGGAACTCCAATGTCTAAAAAATTTATAAAAAGGATCATTCGTTTACATAAACACTCTACCAAATGCATAAGTTGTAACAATCCAGATTGTAAAAATATTAAGGGGGTGTTAAAGCATGGTATGATATGTAAATTTAAAAATGATGGAAAATGCCCTATTTATGATAAATATTTTGAAATTTTGAAGTGCCACTGCACTGTGTATTGTACTAAAGCTCCTTCCCACTGCCCTACTGTCCACATTTAAAAAACTAGATCAAGCAACATTGACTCAAAATATATCTCAATCATAACGAATAACAACAATAACAGCAACAGCAAAGACCAACATTCAACTTCAATAAAAAATGATACTCGTTAACCAACAAAATCCAATGTTTCTACAGCAACAATGGTAACCAAAATGAATAATCAGCTTCATTAACCTAATATACTTTTTTTTCCCAATATAAATTATGCTATGACATAGGTATTATATCTATAATCAGATTTTAAATGTCAATATGACGTTATCACTTAAATATTTAATATGTTCATTTTCATCTTCTAACCGTTATTTTATTTTTGGAGAACCGATACCGGAACCCATACTGATAAATTCTAAAGATTCCAGTCCCTGATGTATACTAACCATTTACAGAGCTCAACATTTTGTTTTTTTCTATGTGACCACATGGAAAACACAGTAGGTAATAGGTATTCCCAATGATGTTTAATGAGGAGGTACCTATTACTTTCATGCACTGTAGCAAACAATATTATTTTATACAAACAAAATCTTTTGACTTTCAACTTTTGTTCGATTGTTAAAAAAACCTTAGTTAAATTATTACCTACAAATTTGAATATAAAAGAAAAACTTATATTTTTCTAAAATCTATGGTACAATTTTTTTCTTTGGCTCGCAGGTAGGACTCCTATATCCCCTGGTTAGGCTTAGTAAATTCGCCACTGTAATTTTTCCTTTTAAACATTCTATATAATAATAATAATAATAATAATTATTATTATTATTATATAAAAGTATTTTTAAGAGATATATTATATAATTTAAAAATAGAGAGTTGTCAACTAGATGGCCTTATTCGACGTATTTATTAAATTTTTTTTTATATACAAATTATAAACAAATGTATATACATCAATTAATCCTTAGTTACAAGAGAGCCATGTAAGACTTCTTGTTCGCCTTAATTCTATAAATAATTTAACATTTTTATTTTTATTATATTATATAAAGTAAGTTATAAATTTAAAGACATTGAGGCACATTTTTATCCAAATGAAAATTATAAATTAATAATGTATTATAACCTATATGTTAAATGTATATATTTTTTTTTTGTAGGTATTTAATTTGTCTGCTTAGTTGGACTGCATATTATGTTTATTAATTTAAAACCAATACTGTAAGAAATAATTGTAAGAAATTGATATATATATTAAGATTCACATAATTGCATAAAAATGAAAAGAAAAATATATCCTGTTCCAAAGCTTTTAACTTAAAAGGAATAATTTATCAAATAATAGTAGTAATAAGATATTATATTATATTTTTATGTAATACTGTATACATGTAATTAGTGATTATCTTAAATTATCTTAAACTCAAAGTAACACTTTTAATATCCCCTTGTTATGAGCGTCAATGGTATCGTTATTTAATGATTCGAGGTCAGTGGGCTGTTGTTAGCAAATTCAGCCCAATCCCAGACAGCAATTTTTTGTTTAATAATATTATTATAACATTATAATAACAAATAATATTAGTATAACGTTATTATAAACTATCATTACAAAATGCTGTTTTTTTTTTTTTTACTAATTTGATGTAAAATATAAATCTAAACATGAAATGCTGGTTGGTAGTTACAATTACCTAGGAATACTTAAACAAAGTAATGAAATACATTTCAAATAATTTCTGTGTAAATGTGTTTTGTCTTTGGGCCAAAGAGTGAAAACAAATAGTGCGCTCATATCCTTTTAAATCATATCTCATATATACGTACAATCTAATATAAAATTAAATATTAGCTTTTTATTTTTTTTAAAGTATATATATTATTAGTTTAGGCTTAGCTTTAGAACTAACCTATGAAATCTATTTTTAAGAATTACATGTAATTGTAACTCTAAATTATCCAAGAGTTTATTTCCTGTAACTCCAAATGATCCTTGTGTTTATTTAAACTCGTGAATTATTAATATTTTAAAATATCAAACAAATTTTTATGTAAATAATTTTGTTTATTTTGTAGTTTTTTATTGAAATTGTTTTCACATTTCCCATTTTCATTAATTAGATAAGAAAAAATATTTTTTTTTTTATAATTTTTTAATAAATATAATAATAACATTTATGTGTGTTGTATCAACAGTTTGTACACCTAACAAGTTAATAACATGTAAATCGCTTTTTTCATAAATATACTAATAATAATATATGTATTGGATGTCTTATCACGTATGATTTACTGAATTTTATCATATGGCTACTAACTATTACACTCATTTAAGGGAGGATGATGGTAGCCTGGTTGCCTGGTCTAGAAAAAATTATGGAATAGCCTGCTTTAGGCCCTCCCTGCATATGCTATTTTTCTGGACATTGATGCTCTAACCAACAGAAACAGCCATCTAAAATAGCATAACGAATACCATCACCTAGACGCTAATTCCTAGCATTATTATTATTACTCTAAATAGTGAAATGTAATAAAATTAAAAACAAAATAAATTAATATGAAAAATAAAATTGTTGATTTCACGTTAATTAAAAAATAAATTTAGTAAGTTAGTATGTACCTAGTTATTGAAAATCCAAAAGTAACAAGTTAAAAAGTTAAAATTAAATTAACTTTCGCATTTTAACTCGTTAATGCCCAACCTGGGATTTACCTAATTTACATATTTCATAGTGAAATCAAATACGATACTAATACCATAGAACATAATATGCTATTACACAACATTTTGAAGACCCTGTATATCTTATAATCATCTATCTAAGTATATTTGTAGTAAAGATAAATACTATTGGACTATCAATTTGCAAAATTTGAATAACTAAGTAAGGAAAACTGCAAAAACTCACAGGAATATCTCAGATGTTAGTAGTATTGTCTGGAATAGTGTCACTTGATTGTAAAAGAATCCATAAACTATTAAAATATTAATAATATTCAGTAGGTATCAGTAGGATAGGTATATTTTTACAAAAGTTGTGTATGTTTAAATGATTAAACTGACATCAACATTTTTAAGCACAATGACATATTGTATTACCTTTGTTTTATAATTTGTACAATTTCTAAATTGGTAAAGATTTTCAATAAATTGTACAAATGTAAGTACTTGCTGATTATTCCAATGATGTAGAAAGACATTTTTTGGGGGGGGGGGGAAGTCTATAATTTTTTTCTCTAGTTATTGCAATGCAACAATATCTAATTATGACCCCTTGGTTCATTAAGTGTATTTTCTCTTATTATGGTTATATTTTTATATTAACAATCATGCTACCTACATAATATAATATTATAGGTAACAATAATTTACCAACATTGTTGTAAATCATAATGTATTTATTAATATATTATCTTTATCATTATATCAATGTGTTGTAAACAAAACATTTAATTTTTTGTTCGATTATATATCATTACAGTTTACCAACAATAATACAAAACTATATTAAGGCTATCGAAAGCTGGTCGGTTTTTCGTGCATTTAAACCTGCAATAAGCGGAAAAAAATATACATCCAGTAATCCAATTTTAATTTTGAAAAAGTGAGAATTTTTTCGCATTTTGTTAGTTTTGTAGCCTTGTAGGAAGTGTATTTTTTTGGTAAATGGAAATTTTTCCCCCGATTGTTTTTGGTGCAGTAGTACATTTCCACCCGATATATTTTTGATGTGGACATTTTCCCCCCATTTTCTTTTAAAAAGTTTATTATTGACTAATAATATTGAATTTAATAATATAATATTACTCATTATTTAGTATAGAATTATTTTTTTTTTAAATATTAAATATATTATAAACATTTTTTTTCATAAATATATAGGTTATTAATGTATATGTTCGATCCACTGAACTACTTCAAAAAAAAAATTAAAAAAAAAAATAAGCGTCTAATAAAATATAATTAATTAATAAAAATAGCTAAATATTCCGACATAAAAATGATGTAAAAAACATTTGATTACTAATTCTTTTGTTATTTCTAACCACATATTTTTCGGCCTTTGTTCATTTTTTTTTTTGTTAAGACTACCAGTTTGGATATTTAACAATTTGATAATTGCTGTTGAATTTTATTCAAGTAGTTCAGTTGATCAAAAATATACATCTATAATTTATTATATTTATGAAAATATTAGACAATAATAATTTAAAAAAATAATAATTTAATCTATACTCTATACTAATATTATAAAAAAGGAAAGATTTGATTGTTTGTATTGAATAGGCTCCGAAACTACTGGACAGATTTTAAAAATTGTTTTACCATTAGAAGCCGACATTATCATTGATGAATATAGGCT
>WHPZ01581543.1:0-10194 GCA_016617965.1 Macrosiphum rosae
GCTTTTGAAAACTACTGGGAAATGTTTAGGCCTTTTGACCTCCAAAGTACCTTAAGTACCAACTAGATTCACTTTCCTATCATAAAAGATACTGTTGAAGAAAATCCAAGCACTTTTACTGTCCTAAAAGGTGATGACAGACACAAAAAAAAATTAAAAAAAACACACATCATTGTAAAATCAGTACATTCATCGTTCCGCTCAGCATCTAAAATTCATTGAAATAAAATTGTGTGTTTTTATTATAAGAAACTTGTTTTTGGATAGGTAACTTAAATATATGAAAGCAAAATTTTACAATCATCAATATAGGTACTTATTGTTAAAGAACCACCTAATCGAGCCCATGTTAAACAATATGGGTAATAAATGAAGATAATAAAATCAAATGTTAAGCGTTTAGCAATAAAAAAATAGCTGTGTATATCGATTAATTATTTAATTATTAATTAATTATTGTAATTTATCAATTATTTATTTTAATACTATATTTATTAAATACTGATAACTAAACCTAGGTGGCTAGGTACCTACATATAAGTAACATCAAACAGTATAGGCATATCATTATACAATTTAACTACCAGACTTTACTGAAATATATGAAGATCTATTAGTTTATTAATATTGTATTATATGGTATCTGCAGCAGTATTTGTATGCTCCATAAAATGTATAACTACCAACTTGGATTCCCTCAACCAATCAAGTCATCTAAAAACTGTAATGTATAAAGTGAGTACTACTACATAGTGTACATGTAAGTAAGTTATATTGTACTATTGTCTATTCAAGTATAAAATAACCATATAATCCAACCCTTGTTAAATAATATAGGTGCGTTGCTTAATAAATGTGTAGATAATAAAATCACGTATTAATTAATTATTAATTATTATTATTTATTAAATAGTTTCTCATTGATTAGTATAGTCAATAGTCATATCATTATACAACTGAACTGCCAAAATGTAATTGAATAGGTACATAAAGTTATATTTTGTTTATTAAGAAACATAATTTGACTCACTTAAAAATTGTAATATATTAAATACCTACTTATTACATAGTATATCATATATTTAATATTTAACCACATAATCGAACCCATGTCGAACGATCAAACCCACCTAGGTATATAAGTAATATCAAAAAGTATAGTCATATCATTATACAATTTAATTAGTTCTATTAGATCTATTAGTTTATTAATATTGTATTATATAGTATCTGCAGCAGTATTTGTATCCTACATAAAATTTATGATTACCATTTAACTCACCTAAAAACTGTAATATATTAAGTACTATATAGTATACATGTAGATTACCTACTTATATTACTATCGTCTATTCAAGTATAAAAGAGCCATCCTATATAATCCAGCCCATGTTAAATAATATAGGTAGGAGCGTTGCATAAAAAATAAATAATAAAATAAGTAGATAGGTATAATGAAATCAAGTATTGATTTATTATTTATTAAATAGTTTATTTCATATAATATTCATAATATTAAACCTACTCATATTTGTTATATCATTATACAATTTAATTGCCAGACTTTAATTAAATACATAAAGTCCTAATTTGTTTATTAATATTGTATTATTATTATTTATTGTATTATTATTTAGAATCTGTAGCAGTATTTGTATGCTACTGCTACACTAAAATTATGATTATCAAATTTGACTCACCTAAAAACTGTAATATATTAAATACCAGATACCTACTACATAGTTTATTATGATATATTTAATATTTAATATTTAACCATAATGTCAAATAATTTAGGTGCGTTGCTTTATAAAAGTAGATAATAAAAGCAATAGGTGTATATCAATTAATTATTGTTATTTATCAATTATCTATTTATTAATTTGATTTTATGCTCATCCTTTCTATTGTATAGTCATATCAACCAATCGATTAATAATAATGTATTGTAATACACTCTGCTTTGAAGTATTCAAACATTGTCGATAAACGTTTCTGTGACATCCGTCGTCGACTCAAGCTAGGATATTATTATATAATTTAACTAACCCAACCTAACCACCGTATTAACTCTTAATATTTATACATTTATTTATTATAATATGCAAGGTACCTACAGACCGATTCCAATTCTGTGGCTACCTATATCGTGTATATTTACACAATTCTTATGCCAAATCAAATATATAATTAATATCGATATAAGCAACCCATGGCGTGACCGAGTAGGCAAAAGGACAAAAGGCAGTAAAATATAATATAATAACGCAGTTTATTAAATTAAAAAAAAACATGTAAATATATCAATAAAAAATCGAACTTTTCGACGTATATTCATGCCTGTATATAGTAATAACGACGCGACCGCCAGCCGTCAGATTTCCGCTCCACCACTGCAGGACTCGTCGCGAACAAAGTACGGCCGCGCGCGGCCTATAAATTTAATGGGGAAAGCGAATAAGGTCCGAGCGGAGCCGCTAGAGGCCCGTAAGGGGGGTAAAACTCGAATTTTGAAGACATTTTGAGAAAAATCGTTAAACACACAACTTGAACAAAGTCATTCTTTAAGTACCTATATATACCCACTCTAAGTTCAATTTTCTAATCTACAAAGATGGTAGATGCTACCTACATGAAACTCATAGAGCGTTTCTCTATCTCAAATTTCGAGAGGATAATAACCCTATTGATCAAACTTAAATAATATATAACGAGTGACCACTGCTGAGAGATCACAAATTAAAATAGGTAGGTATAGGACGTAACGTGTTGCTATAATAAATACATTTATTAAAAAGTCTAAAATATCGACTATGCCCAAATTACGTATAGACACATAAAATCGATTACCTAAATCAAACACTGAAACACCGCTATAGTTCGACAGACGAGTACATTAACTAATATTTTTCTTATAATATTTTACTTTATCAGACTACAGTAACATGTTACATGTGTAAGAAAATTATGTGGGTGTATAGTGTGTGTGTGAGGGAATGAGCGTTGATGAATACGAACAGCGCCATCATAATACCTATTTCAAAAACGATTGCTTTCGTATAGTCTCGTCGCATGTTACTACAGAGGTGTTGTTCTGGGTGGGGGATACTGCATGGAGCAGGGACGTCATTTGGGGGGAGGGGGTGAAGGGTGTACATTTGCATCAACATTTTTTTAAAACTCCTTCTTTGGCCTGCCAACAATAAATATAAGCGCCGATACACCTAAGTGTTTTTAAATTATATATATTTTATATTTTTTCAGGATTAAAATAAAAATGTATTGTACCTACTAATGTTTAATTTCCAAGAATGTTTGATGTGGTTTTGTGTTCCCACAATATTATAATTGATACAATTATAACACAAACATTGTGAAGAAGGGTACCCATAAAATAATTTTCTGGTTTTATTATACCTACTAGCTAAGTGCTTGGATTTTCATCAACAGTATCTTGTATGTTAGTAAAGTGAATCTAGTTGGTACTTTGGGGGGTAAGTAAAGTAAGAATTTCCCAGTAGTTTTCAAAAGCAAAAACAAAAAGAAAACAAAAATTGGAATTTTTACGCAAAATCTGTTTTCGAAAAAATCGATATTGGTTTTTGGTGGAACTCTTAAACAAATTACTGTAGGTAGGTACATGAAATTTTGACTGAATGTTTATTTTAGCATTTGTTATACACCATAACATTTTCCAAATATTTTGACTTATTTTGAGCTCTTTACAGACATTTTTAGTTTACATTTTTTTTTCTAAAAATATCAATAAAATTTTATTTGTTGGTTAAAAAAGCTTAAAAATTTAATAGAAGGCTCCTAGTATATTGTTTCAAAAAAAAATATTAAAAATCCTAAGTCACAGTTTTTTTTTATAAGCATTTAAGGTTCAAAAATTGACAAAATATGGAAAAATCACGAAAATTAGCAAATTATTTTGAGTTAAGAATTTGTAAAAATTTTTCTTTTTAAATCTAAGATTTTAAAATGTCATACAAGATTATCTACCTATATCAAAAAAAAAAAATTTCTATAAGAAAATCAAATTAAATTTTTATGAGCGTTGAAATTCAAATTTTTATAACATTGGATATTCACTCGATTTCCTTATTTTGTTGTAATTCAAAAACGATTAACTGTAGATACATGAAAACTAAAGATGTAGATGTATTTAATTTACAGTCAATGATGTTTTAAAATTTTCTATTTCTTTTCCTTGAACTGAACATAAAATTGAAGTCATGTCAGATATTTATTCATACTAGTATACTACATAACTATGCATATGCGTCAGTAGTTATTTTAAAAATTTGGAACCTCCTAAAAGAAGTTGTAAAAAAAAAAAAATGAAATATTAACAACATTTATATTTTATAATAAAAAATTATTATAATATGACCATATATTTTTTTTTAACTTAATAAAAATTGTGTAGAAATGTGCCAATCTTCATGTTCGTTTGACAGCTAGAACTGATATAAGGAACTAGGTGACAGTTCATAAGTTCACTATCTCATAAGTGCTCAGTCCTATTAACCATAGTTCATGATATTAAATGAACGAGGAACTGAACCAATTCAAATTTAAATTAAAGGAATGAGGAATTGAATGGAATCCTATATAAAAGAAATGTTAACGACATTGATTATTATTTATTACATACCTATTTTATTATAAGTATTTAGTATTGATATATAGATACATACAGAGCTTTTGCTTATATGACTATACCATAGAGTAATTACTCTATGGACTATACACACAAACGTGTTAACCATATCTGATACCTAAAAGTTGTAGACACTTCTAAAGTTCTAGTGAAATGGGGATTAAACTGTTCATTTTGTTGATTGAATATACAATCATTTTACAAGTATAGTTAAAAAGTTAACATTTAAATATTTAATTAACAATTCAGTTGTATTTTTAAATTGGAAGTTTGTTGTAACCAATTCGTGTGATACCAATAAATCACCGAGGGAAGCGGGGAATCAAATTTCCATAAGTATTGAATATGGAAACAAAAAGTAAACTATCCACCTAATAATTTATATAAATTAGCCATATAATTATCAAGGCATCCTTGAGATATATAACTGGAAATTCAACATTGCGTTTTATTATGGCACAAATAAAATGTTGAATACAATTATTAAAATTACATAATAATATAAACGTTTAATATATTTACAGGTATCATAAAAGAAAGTACGGGGTTTATTTGGAAATGTTGAAACATCAGAATATGTACAAGAATATTATGTCAAGAAACCCATGAGAACAAGTATATTTTAAGTAAAATAATAAATAATATAAAAATTTTATAATCACACATTTGTTTAAAAATAAATAAACGTTTAATGATAATTTAAAGAAAAATCAGAATAAAACATTTGAATAAATTACAAGACAAGTTAATCGTTTTCATCTTTGTCGAGAATCTTGATACCTAGGTTTACTTGTTGATGATATGTTTTAAATTTAAACATTTTGTTAACTAATAAAAAAAAAAATTTGTACAAAAATCATAAAATTCACATTAACATTTGTAATTTTTTGAAGGTTTGTTGGCCAATCTAGAAGAACGCCTAATAGACGATTTGCCATCCTGCTCATCAACAAACTTTTTATTTATTGTCTCCTTCTTTTCTGTCTGTGCTTTGATAGTTCTTTTTAAGTTAATTTTATTGCCAGTGTGGTTAGCGGTTAATGAACTAATGGGATTGTTCTGAGATCTGATAACCTTGTTCTGGTTTACCTTAGTTGTTTTTAAAGCATGAGGGGTGACAACTCTGTTTTTAATGGTTTTATGGCTTGTATCATCTAAAAATGTGTACATAATAAAAATATCAGTATCGTACAAAACATACTCTACAAAATAACTAAAAATATTACAATTCATGTCTTATGATATTTAATATTTACCATTGCACGAATTTTCAGGTGTTACAAATCCATCAACAATTTTTTTAGGAGATTCAAATTGTATGTTTTTGCGCTTTATCCCTTTTGCATTTTCTGGATTTTTCAATGCCGGTTTTAATGGAGATACATGTGGTGTAACTATAACCATTGGAGTCATACCTGACCTGCGAGCCACATATGATAATTCTATAGTCTTCAACAGTACTGGGGTGAAACTTGTATTTTTTTGATTTGAAGTAGTTGGAGTACTTGAAGTAACTATAAATATAAATTGTAGATACATATTAGAATACTTCAAACATTTATATTAAAGAAAATATTCGTTCTATTTGTAGTAAAAGAAATAAGATGTCTACTTATAATTGACAACAGATCTAACAAATATTTAACATAGTTTAATTTGAATAACCAATAAATAAACGATAGTAGTTTATTACTAGATGAAAAAAAACAAATAATTATATGAAATCAAAAACTCACGATAAGTGTTATTAGACAGTTTCATTTCATTAAACTTTGAGTTATTCGAGTCATTTTTTTCATTAGAGTTTGTACTGTTAGGTGTAGCTTTCTTTTCCTTAGACTTTTGGTCTGTTAAATTATAAATTAATAAGTATTAGGTATTGTCAATACATAAAAAAAAAAAAGGAACACATATATTTTTTAAAAAAAAAACCAAACTTAAAATAATCCTAACTTACTTTTAATAAAATCTGCAAATTTTGATTTTACCACTGGACGTTTATTGACTGTTGGTAGTCTATTAATTAAATTTTTAGCAATTGGTTTTAATGGAGCCCAATTATTTTTTTCCAATATGTCAAGTTGACTAAATTGGCCTTCTAATTTTTCAACCTAAATTATATTTTACAATATTTATTGTTTAGTGTAAATTTCATTATAATATAATAGTAATTACTTGTAACAATAGCATATCCCAAAAGCCATCTAAATCGTTTGTGGTTATGAGCATTTGCCCAGACTTATTATCATATTCATTTATCAGAGTACGCATTTGCATAAATTTATCAGTTGTCAAAAGTTTTGTTTGTCCACAAGCAACATCTATTTCATCTTTGACAGACTAAAACAAGATATTAATACAATTTTAATATTAATAGTTTTAAGTTATTTCATATTAATTATAAGTTGATATTTTAACTACTTGAATTTTGATCAAATTTCAAAACATATTTATTTAATTTGTACAAATATTCTAAAATAGTATTTATCTAATAGATACTTTGTAGTTAGTAAGTTAATTGGTCAATATACAGTGTGATTCACCAAGCATACCATCTCCCTTTTTTCTTTGATACTGCAGTTACTTAAAATGATTTTTGATATTTTTAAATATAGACTTTATTATAAATTTTTGAGATTTTTTTGTATTTCTTTAAGTGTGTCTTGTACTCCTGTGAAGATACAAACTTCTGTTTTTCAAATAAGAACACTACTTTTCAACAGTAAATTATTCAGAGAATAATTTTTCCGAAAAATATGATGTACTAGAATCAAAATTTGTTCGAGTAGTTTTTTAGTTATTTAACTTAGTGTTCTAATGATAATAGGTCCATGGTAATGGATTTATAAGATATGGGGCCTATAATGATTTGAAAATTTTAGTCATAAGTATTATTAGTATTAATCTATCAGTTATCCACTAAATAATTTACAGTAAAAAAGGAGGTTTCTTATTTTAAAACCAGAAGTTTTTTATTGCCACAGGGCCCTCCTTAAGGAATACGAAAAAAAATTCAAGAATTTGAAATAATTGACTTCGGGTAAGTATTTTTAAAAATTACATTTGAATTATTATTATATAATTATATAAATTCATTATTAAAGGAAAAAATGGGAGTGAGCACACTTGGTGAATCACACTGTATAAATGTTGATAAAACAATTGTATTTAAACTATAATTTACTTGTGGAACTTCACTGCCTTTTTCAGAAGATAATTCAGCCCAATATTTAACTTTATTTTGTAGTTCAATAGTTTTTTTGTCCAATTTTTTCCTATAACATTAATACATTAATATTTAATACTTATTAGACTAAAAATACACAACTAAATGTGTAAAAATTATTTTCATAAAATATTTCAACAATTCATACATACAACTATAAAAGGTATTTTAAGCAAATATGCATACCTATAATTATCAGCAATAGTGTTGTCTTCATATTGATCATAGAGGTCAGATAATTTTGGAGGTTTGCGAGGACTTGGTTTCCACTTTTGGCCACGTGTTGTACAAACGAAAGGACTCAGTACAATTTCAGGGACTACCAGTTTCATTTCGTCAATTGTGTTATTGAAATTGTCTATATTATCAATATCTCCTTGTAAATTATTTTCTTTTTCAATCAATGTTGGAATATCATCTTTTACAACCTTTATTTTATTCAATATGGTTTTAGTATTGGATTTTTCTTCATGTTCTTTCATTTCTTTAATTGTACTTAGCATGATTCTTGATTTTTTAATTGGAATCGTTAACGATGTATCAGTAGGTTCAACATTAATGTTAATAAGTTTATATTCATTGCTTTTATTTGTTTTCTTAGATACTTTTGATGTCTTCAATGTCTTGGTTTTTGAAATGACATGATCAACAACCAACTTCTCATCTAAAATGATTAATTATAAGATCACTTGAATTATTGTTGCTCTAGTTATCAGTGGCGTAGCCAGGGGGGTTTTGGGTGTTTAAACACCCCCCTTGATATTTCCCCACTAATAAATATATTGTTTATAGGGTTCGGGACTCCTTGCATATTTTATTGTAGTGGTAGTAGGTTATTTTAGATAAGTTATAAATTTGTCTTGTGAAATTTTTTTGTCTTATCAAACGATGTTTGAATTTGCATATTTTTGCATATTGTATAGGAAAAGTGTACATTTGAGCGATTTTTCGTATGTTTGTGCATATATTGAATTTTTTTAACTTAAATGTAGGTACTTACATACAATTGTCGGTACAAAATCATATTTGGATAACATTGAAAAATATCTTTAAAAATAATATGTTTGGTTAGGTACAATAGGAGCTAATTTTGAGATTTGGGGAAGCCGAAGCCTAAAATCAAACTATTATAAAATGGAAGCTGGAAGCTATGGTAGCTGGTATCAATTAATAATAATTCAGTTTTTCTCAAAACTAGAAAAATTATTAAAAATCAGGAAACTAATGAAATTAAAATGTTGAAACGTCAATATTTTCAGAAAAATGAACTTTACAAAATGGCAATCTTCAATATTTTTTTAAATAAAAAATATTTTTGAACTTTAAATGCTCATAAAAAAAATTGTGACTAAGGATTTTTAATATTTTTTATCTGCCTTTGAAACAATATACTAGGAGCCTTCTATTAAATTTTTAAGTTTCCCAAACAACAAATAAAATTTTATTGATATTTTTAGAAAAAAAACTAAAAAAAAATGGAAAATGAAAATGTCCCGAAACAGTTCAAAATAAATCAAAATATTTTGAAAATGTTATCGTTATAGAAAATGCCAATATAAGCAACCAGTGAAAATTGCATGTATATACACGTTCATTTGTTTTAGAGTTACACCAAAAACCAAAATATATTTTTTGAAAAACCAATTTTGCGTAAAATTCCCGATTTCCTTAATTTTTCTTTTGTTTTTCACAGAGCTTTTGAAAACTACTGGGAAATTTTTAACTGTCCTAAAACGTAATGACAGACACAAAAAAAATTTTAAAAAAAATAAAATAAAAACACACATCATTGTAAAATCAATACATTCATCGTTTCACTCAGAATCTAAAATTTAAAACTGAAAATGTCTGTAAACAGCTCAAAAAGAGTCATATGGTGTATAGTAAAATCTTTAAATGCTTATAAAAAAAAATTGGTTCCTATGTATTTTAAATATTTTTCAACTGATATTTTAACAATATATCAGGAGCTTTGCATTCAATTTTCCCGCTTTTTTACCCAACAAATAAAATTTTATAATATTGATATTTATGGAAAAAAAAATTAAAAAATTGAAAACTGAAAATGTCTGTAAATAGCTCTAAAAGAGTCAAAATATTTTCAAAACTATATGGTGTATAGGAAATGCTTATATAAACATTCAGTGAAATTTTCATATATCTACAGTTATTCGTTTTTGAATTACAACAAAATAAGGAAATCGCTACATGAGAAGTCGAGTGAATATCCAATATTGTAAAAATTTGAATTTCAAAAGCTCATAAAAATTTAATTTGACTTTTTTAGGGACATTTTTTTTTT
>WHPZ01581545.1:0-13156 GCA_016617965.1 Macrosiphum rosae
ATAAGTGAGCTATAACAATCTTAAACTTTCACAATAATATGGCAATAAAATATAAATAATAACAATATTATAAGTAAGGTACCTACACGTTAGCTGGGATAAGTAAAATTAAATTGTTCACGCATAAATTATTATTGAACGATCGACCTGTAAGCCGAACATTCTCACGATAGTTGTGCGGTACCGGGGGTGGGGGGGTGTTAATCCCACCAAGTACCAACCAATATAAACGGCATCCAATAAACGGGCCAATAACGGCGGTAATAATATTATAATATTGTATGCGACACGACGGCTGTACACCCGATAATGGTTATAATAATAATATTATGTTCATTTCTTGCGGTTGTTGTAGTAGACGCGTCCGGATGTCGTCGACTTCGGATAGCACCTGGTCATGGCGTGGCCCGTGTAACCGGGCGGACAGGAGCACGTGGCCACCCGGTTGCGGGCGTTGCACTCGGCGTCCACGCCGCACTGGCCCGTGCACACGTTCCTGCACTGGTAGTCGACGCACGTCTGGTCGTGACGGCACTCGGCGTCGACGGAGCACTCGCCGCGCCTGCACCGGGTTAGAGCGTCGCCTGTGTAACCGGGCAGGCACGTGCACACCGGCCGCTCCTTGCCGGTGACGTCGTGGCCGGGCTGGCACCGGGCGTTCTCGCCGCACGGGTTCGGTTCGCAGAGGTCGGCCGGCTCGAACGGACGGCACCGGACGAACGGATCACCGGTCATGGTCCGCGGGCAGCTGCATATGGGCGTCGCGCCCCGCGCCTCGCAGTTGGCGTTGACGCCGCACACGCTGCCGCTGCACGGGTTCACGCACCTCTCGCCCGAGCACGCCGGACGGTCCGCCGGGCAGTCGGCGTGAGACAGACACTCGGCCCTGCACGATGTGTACGGGTCGCCAAAGTAACCCTGCACAGGATACACATATATACAGATTAGCGTTTGCGATGAGAGATATTATTGTTGTTATTAATATTGTTAATTAATGTTATCGATTGGCTGGGGCAGGCTGGTAAAATAAAAATTGGACCCTGGGAAATAGAAAATTCAGCCCAATTTTTGGCTAATAATAAAATATATTTTATAAGAGATCGGCCCAAATTTTTGCAAGCATCCTAAATTTCCGGCAGGCCCAGGCGGGGATCGCCCACCCGCCACCCTATAGCCATTCAGCCCCCGACGATTGGTATCTGGTACAAAAAATATTTTTTATTTTTTTGACTTTATTTTAAAAACAATAATCTGTAATTTATTTATATATTTAGGATATGAGATGAGGCACGTGAGAAAAGTAGCCACCCAAATACTCAATGACAATACTTTATTTAGGGATTTGTTTAGTTTTTAATATGAATTTTAATTAAATATATTTATTTTTAATGGCTTGGTGTGATGTGGTACTTGTGATTAATCGCGAAACGCGATCTGCGAGTAAGCATCGGCCGTTGCCACTAGTTCCCGGATGGGTGACCATCTGGGTTCTTAGTCAGAAATCCTTACTACACGTGTCCAAAAACCAACCGTTCCTTCCCCCATAGTGACAAACCTACAAAAATAGCTAATGACCATAGTCGCCAGGCTTAAGTTCCAAAAAAAAAAAATTGGCCTCTTTTTTTATTTTTTATTTTTATAGATTTAGGCCACACCACGATATCTTTAGCTTGCGAGGAAAATTCTCAGGAATTTAGTACTGATATAAGAGGATTTGGATGGTTTGTAAGTCGAGAGCGGAAACGTTTGTATAGTACCTTTGCGGCTTCTTCTACTGTGTTAATTTTTAAATCAGTATGAAGGGTGTAATTTTAGATATAGAATGGGGTAGGTATTTGTAATTATACGAAGTCACGAAAAGTTATGGATTGGAAAGTTTGAATTTTTTAGATTTTTAAATTTTTGGCCTGCCCAAAAATGGTACACTTCAAATTTGAGTATAACTGTATAAACGCATTATTTTAGTAGATACCTATTATTTACTTTATCACATAACCAGTGAACTGTTATACTAATTACTGCTTGTAAAATTAAAATTTTAAATTATGGAAAACGCACGGTTTTTCAACGTTAATGCATCGTTATTATATATAGAGGTGCTAAAATGCTAAGTCAAGGTCTTACTTTCGGACACGAACAGGAAGCTCGGTGGTTGTGGACATCACATATGGCAGTCGGAGCACAAGTTCCTGGAGAGCATGCTGATGTGCACTTGTACTGTTGGCACATCTGGGATGGACCACAATCGTAGTCTGAATCGCATTCGTGACGGCAACCAGAAGAAGGCGAACCGATGTAACCCGAAAGACAGGTGCACACCGGCACGTCGTTGATCACTTCGCATTTGGTGTTTTGGCCGCACGGGCTGGGATAACATAGTTCTTCTGGAAAGTTTTTGATTTAGATTTAGATTTGAATAAGTACCTACAATATACTCCAATCACCGCTACCACTTTCATTCAGTAGAGGATGCAGAAGTTACCCAAGGGGGGGGGCGAATTTTCAAAAACTAATTTGTCTTTTTATTTAGCCAAATATTATAATAGAAAATAACGTTAAAAGAGAGCCCAAGGGGGGGGAACGCCCCTTAGCTCCCCCCTCGTATCTTCTACTGCTTTCATTTCTTTCAAAACATTTCTCTTCAAATTAAATTAAATTTACTATTTTATTGAAAATGTCGACTGGGTTTAATAGCCACCGTGGTCGCAAAATGTCTTCCTTAAAGCTATTATTCTACTTACATTAATTAATAGTTCTAATCTAAGGTTGCCTAAATTGTATTGAATAAGAAATAGCTAGATTCCTTTTGTAAAAAACTCTATAAGTAAAAAATAAATATTTAAACCTTAAGACAAAATCATTATTTTATAAATGACTATACCTACCTACTCGAGCTTATTTGGGCCAACTTTGGAATAAAGTCAAAATATAAAATTTAAACTTTCGAGATCATAGCTTTATGTAGAATTTCTAATGCCCCTCCTTATGTGCCTAATGATATTCTAGATACCAAATTTAAATACAATTCCGCGCATGAAAAAGCAATCATTTTTTTACAAAAGATTTCAAAACTTTCTATAGTTTTTCTCTTTGATCCACTAATCAAAAATATCTCTGAGTACTAGTAATCCCAGGTTACCTCTCAAGATGACTTAGTAGAACTGGTGTTGTGATCTATATTAAACCCTAAACATAATATTATATATAATATATCAAAAACAGAAAATAAAAAACGTATACAACTTATTAAATAAATAAAATAATTTTATAGTTTAAAGAGACATAAGCTAATGGGTTTCGAGGAATGTTTCATATTTGCATGTTAAAATATTTTATAATTTTATTTAATCAAACGTGCTGTACTGCTGTATACGTTCTAACTTGAAAAGGACATTTTCATCGAACAACTAACTTAACCAAAAAGTCTAATTACAGCTCGGAGGAGGTAGGTAGGTATTTACTATTTATAACCAAAATCATCATAAATTAAAATGTCGATAACATTAAAAAAGTTCTACTATATCAACGTCAAATTGTTTACGTGGGTCCATTTGGCGACAAGACACTGACGGATCACCGATATGGCGGGCTGGACAGGAACACACCGCAATATGATTCCTGGGCGAGCAGTCAGCGTTACGTCCGCACTGTCCTGAGCATACATCTTCACATTTGTAATTACGGCAAGCTTTTGAGTTTGGGCAGTCTTGATTGACTAAAATAAAATAAAAAAACAAAAAATAATATGTATTATTAATCTATTGTTATGCCGTTGCCCGTTTCCTCAGATTTCTTCTTTACACTGAATTTAAAAAAAGTGATTTGTATACGTATACGTGCGGGTCCTATAGCTAACCATTGTTAAAGTGAAAATTAATGTTTATTTTCATATTTTGAAACAATTATTTGTGTTGACAATATTATTACAAAAAAAAATAATTTCAGTAATATATTATACCTATACCTATTGTATAAATTGTATAGAGTACTACTTATTATAGTATACCTATTGGTCATCATTGTTTTTATTAGGCATGTATTGCATAATATTTCCCATTTGTAAAGTGCGAATGCGTCAAAAAGTGGCGTATTTATTTACGGAGGGGTGTCCAACATTTATTGAACCTCACAAACAACATTTTTAGAATTATTAACTTACTAATATTTTATTTATATTGAGTTCAGGAGTTGTAATATAAATTGTATTGAATATCGATGTTTTTCAGATTATTTTATTTTATTGTCCTATAATGGCGTTCGTCCCCAATGGGTTAATAATTATTTAATTTATTTGAATAAATAATTACTTACGTAGTTACGTATGACAAATTGACAAATAATCAGGGCCGCATTTAAGGTGGGCGCTGAGTACAACTGCCCCGGGCATCAGTATGTTAGGGGTGCCATAATTTTGTGATCAGAAATTTGTTTACTTGTGAATTATTAAAATTTTATAATTTTTATTATAAAATTAAATTGGGCAATTTGTATTTTATATGTCATAATTATAACACCCAGCTCCCTAAAAAATGTATAGTTATGGCTATATTAGTCGTGCTATGCTTGACTAGTAATAACTGATAAATTGGTCCATTGTGAAAATAATTTGTATACCTATACTATGGTATCATTTATAATGAAATGTATAATTCTCTAAACTGATAAACTGTAAACTAGATTAAAATCATGAACTTAGATATATTATCTATATAGTTATATTATAGCTTATCTTGGTTAATGATTAAAATATACTACATACATTCACAATATTTTCGTAGTATTTTCGCTGCGGCCTGAGGGTATTTTTATTATCGTAAAGACCCGGTGAAATTCAAATAATTTCTGGATATCTATCATATATTCATATCCCTGATAAATTGTAGGTTAGGTTAGATATCGTCGAATCTAATCAAATTAATTTCAGTTTTGTCGTTTATATAAAAATACCATTTATTTTATAATAATATAAAAATAGTATACTAATATACTATAAAATAAATGATAACAGCAATGTACAATATACAAAGACTTTTTTTTTAAAGTCGGGGGGGTGTCCAGACATGACGCTGGTGACAAATTAAATGGAAATAGGTAAATTAAAATGATAATTTAAAAAAAAAAAGCTCTAAGAATTATTTGAAGATATATGAAATATAAAACTTATGCAATTTTAAGATTTTTTTTTTGAATGCAAAATTATAAGTTTTGAACGAAACCGTCTTACTATAGTTCAGCTAAATGTATTACACGCAGCGGTAATGTTGTAATTATACGTGTGACGAAACCGCAACAATGCCACCAGAGTTATCAAAAAGACAAGATGTATAGAATATTACACCTGCTAATCTATAATATAAAAATCAATCCATGAATGTGTTGCTAAGCGCCAATCTCGAAAGTACCTGAACCGATTTCGCTAATTCTTTTTTTATAATATTCCTTGAAGTACGAGAATGATTCTTACGGAGATAATTTTAGGAAAATCTGTCGGAAAAGTAGGAAATCTGGATGTAGAAAATACAACAGTGACGCAACAGGTTAGATTAGGATTTTGTATTAATTGATTATATTAATCCACCATAGGTAGAATACGACAAACTTGATATAACTTTGATACTTTAGAGTTAAATCATACACTTACATACAAACAGCACGGGATTCCGCTATCTACTATCTCTATGAAGATTGCCTACCTGATAATATTATATTGCTGTGAATCAGAATTTGTATTCTGGGCAACGGAAAAGTTAAGATTAATTTTAAACACCATACACGAAATAACGAATTGAACCAAGTTTGAGTCATATAGAGTTGGCACATTTAACGGGAAACGAAGTGCGCGGGATCCGCTAGTATAATTTAATATTGTATAACAATTGTGTTGCAATCGTTCTAAATAATGTTATGATTTATGACGAATCCGCCACAAAATAATAATGATAATTTATGCGCAAACGACGCGTTTACCTTCGCACTCTCCGCGTTGACAGTAGGTCGTCGGATTTCCCCAGTGGCCGGGCAGACAGCTGCAAACAGGTCTTCCCTCGGCCACACGGCACTGAGTGTTGGAACCGCACGGGCTTGGCGAACATGGATCCGTGTACCGGCTCGTGTACGAAGTAGGGTTGTAGATGATCATACCTGTACACGCACACATTTGATAACAATTTATGTCAACGGTGTAATTGTCATTTATAATATAGAGTGCGGTGGCGAGGGTGGTAGAGGTAGAATAGACCCCCTCAGGAAATTCCTAGTTGCAATATAGTGTAAAATCTTGATATTGGTTGTATTATTTAAATGTGAGACTTAATATAATATAAAGTAAATGTACCCAACTAAAACAATAAGTAATAAGACGTTGCTCAAAATTGTCTATACTATATATAATATAGACGTTTCATACGTATTGAGATAATATTATAATACCTACACGAAATTTATGTTATTTAATAATATATATAAACCTATACGTTTTTCATTTGACTATTTTTTTTTATTAAAATATATTAAAGTTCAATACAATATTTTAGTTTATAAATAATATCTACTTTTTTTTCAAACGTACTATTTGTTTGTACTATAGTTAATTTGAAATTTTAATACTATTTTCAACAATATACATTTTAAAGAATTATATTTATTCAGAATTTTATGATTGTTTACTTGATTACCTTGTGTTATATGACCGATTGTAACGGCCATAAGGCCCAGCATTCTTAAACACTAAATGGTAAAAAACAAAAAACAAAAACAATTATAATATTTCTTCGAAGCTGACAGTTGTTGTTGATGCATATAATATAATATTACGTATATAAGTATATCGTATATAAGTGTCTCGTATCTCGTATATAAGTGTAATTTTGTTGGAACATATCTATACATCTGATACAACTAAACATACTCATCCCGACATTGACCTCAATCTAAACATCTTCAACGATAACAAGGATATTTGACTAGTTATGGGCATTAAAATATGTATATAGGTATGCATTATACTGAATATAATATTGTAATTGCAGATTGTGTTTTAAATTTAGTCTTGACATGACATAACGACATAACGTTTATAATCTTACGTAGTTCATAGTTTCACACCTTTATATTCATCTTAGAAATATAGATTAATTTAACTTGACTAAAATTAGTCAATATTTCTGATACGTACCTATAGATTAGGTACTACTTATAGTTTTATTTATTTCATAACATGGTATTGAATTTATAAAGTATGTAATATAATCCACTACCGACTCAGTCATCATAAAATAATTAAAATAAATAGGTACGAATAATACGATTTATTTTTCGAAATAAAATAAAATTTATGTTGCAAAAAGAAACCATCTGCAGTATTTTAAGACATAAGTAATAGTTCAACTCAAAATGTACAAAATAATTTGGCCTAAAATCATATTTATTATACATTTAAAATTTTACGATTTCAAGGAATAAAATATATATGATACGCGTGTGAATATTATACAATTTCCCATGATGGATATGGTATAGATATATTTAAACGGCTAATTTGGTAGATTTATATTTAAATTACAATAATTGCTTATAATTATTTCAAATATTACAATAATCAAAATTTAGACTTAAGACAAATCTAATGTATCGTTTATAAATTATAATTTATTTTAGTGAAAGTTAATAAATATAACACCTATTACTATTATGATATTATTATAAATACAATTCAATGAATATGGCTAATGTTTCTAATGAATATAATATCATACGTAAATTAATACGATATATAATCTGTTAGTTGTTACCTTAATAATGGCTGATACTAGGATGAATTTATTAAAACATTAAATATTTAATAATAAATTATAATTATATTATGTATTTTGTATCGGCTTACCACAGTCATGTTGTATCCGGACAGTATCCACCACGCACAACTAACTCTGTTCTGCCGTCGACGGGAGTATTTATAACGTGAGACGATCCTTGCGTTTCATGGTCAAAATACGAAATATGGGCTTGACCAGTCTTGCGTGCTGCACAATATGCCCACCTTTGGTTTACCGACCGCCCACACGGAACAGAAAACTAAGACTTCTGCGGTGCGACTATAGGTACCTATCTACGTATTATATATGATATGGCGAGATACCGCGACAAGACAATCGCCTAATTGACCAATTCAACGTGGCCACCAAAACAAACGCCCACAATAAAAATACATAGTTGTTTTTTTTTGTTCTCAATACTCAGCTCTACACCTATATAATGTGTACAAAATGGCGTAGGCTATATAGGAATTGCAAACAAAAAATTAATAGTATGCGAAATATTACGCATTCGACTCGATTTTTGACGTCATACAACACCCATTATATGAATTATAAGTGTATTGCGAAAAGACTTTTCGCCAATCAATAAAATCACAACAACATCGACTATAGGTACAAATTGTTTTGGTCCCACTGAGCCGTTTTATTGTGTATTTGATACACGTCTTTTTAGTTATGTAGGTATAGGTATACCGCGTATACGCTTAGTAACCTATACACTATACAATTTTTATAACTTGACTTGACAAAATAAAGAACCATCAACTTCTTAAATATTATATCAGAGTTCCAGGTAGAGGATTTAACCTGCTTATGAATTACAAAAAAAAAAATGTTTTAGTTTTATTTCAATGAATTGTAAATATACACATTACATGTCTTGTACATTATACATATTGTATTATGTTTGAGTGTTTGATAGGATATTTGATTACAAATATATTTTATGTTATTCTGAGTTTTTATAGCGTGTTTATTTACGAATTTAAATGTTAACAAAGTTTCATCCCCCGTGTAAATATACAGTGCTTGAAGTGGTGGTGAGGAGTAATTCATCTTTTGAAATAATTATTTAGCCTATCCTATCATATTTTTTTATAAAATAAGTCATTAATAGTCTTTAGTTACTATATTATGGCTAGGTACCAGGTACCTACTTTAGTATTTTCCAATACTTCAAATACTTTTCTCCCTATACATAATCATTAATCACTGAAAATTCGAACTTGACTATAATATATACAGGTACATATAATACATAAACATAAATAGATATACGTAACTTAAGAACGTAATTATAGTATTATTTCGTAGTAATTCAAAACATTATTCATGGGGACTTATAAAATTATAAATTATACTATATCACGCAATGACATTTTTAAAATATTTAGATTAATTTTAATTTTTTAGTCAATAATTATTTGTACCATGAAGCTATTCACACTGTTGTATGGGAAGGTGGTATTGACTCAAAGATTATTAATAATAATATAGGTAATATGATAGAAATAAAAGCTATTATAATAATTAAATATTAATTAATACAATAAATGCAATGTTTTTGACAAAAACTAAGCTGACATAAACAGTGCTCGGGAACTTATGCTTTTGCATATTTGTTCGGGAAGTAAATAGAATAAATCCGATCCGGTACAAATTTGTATTCTGGTGTTTGGAGTTAAAGTTTAAAAGTTTGTTGTGCATATTTTTGATTTTTTTTTCTACAAATGCATATTTTTATGACTTTATGCACATAAAGTCCCCGAGCAATGGTAATACTAATATTAAAATGAGTTACCTACAATAACACTGTATAGCTACCCATTTTGCTAGATATAAGACATATGACTTATTTTTCAGTTATTTTAATTTTACATTAGTAGCAGAGTAGATATAATGTACTAACGACTAACGTCGATATTGATTTGTTGGGATGGTTAATGAAAAGTAATAACTAATAAAGTAACTTTAATTTCCTTATTGTATTTTGAAAATAAAAATAATAATATTAATTTGGGCTCTTAAAATAAATTCTTGCACCCGGGCCCAAGAGTTTGCGGCACTGCTAGTAAGGATAGCGTTCAATCTTTTTGTACAATCTTGCCTGCATATAATATTATTAGCCATCATGTTATAATTATAATAATATAATATTATTAGCCATCATGTTATAATTATAATAATATAATATTTGATTAAAAACAATTCTTATTATAATATTACTTAAGAAAATGTATTTGTGGGTACTGGGAGTGTAAAATATATAATCGACAAAAATTAGTTTTTGAAATATTAATTAAAAAACTATTTTGACGAACACCCCCAGATAATATTTTACTTGGAGTAAATGTTAATTGGTGTATAGTGGTTGTTAGTAGTTTATAATAATATTATAGAACACTTACAATCTTGTAATATTGTGGTATGTGTATTAGGAAATCTGTGTATTATATTATTATAGGTACTTTTATTATATTCATATTATTATAATACACATACTGATTATCAAACACTGATACTGCTTGAAATTTAAGACCAAACAAACGAGATTAATAAATGTATAATCAATACTATCGATCTATTGCTAATCGTTTTACTGCCCACACAGGTTATAATTACTAACTACAAATAACAATATAATATTATGCAAATTATGCTTATTATATATTGAATCGTAACTAATATTTAAATACATTATTATGCTATGTAGGTCTAACAACTCTGTTAAATATAATTTGAATATTATAATACGTATTTTTGTGGTAAACGTTAAGGCTATAAAGTTGAAAATTAGTGCATTTAGGTGTTGGCTGGTATTACATTATTTATATTATATCCACCAATATATATATATATACGACCTAGTTAAATTCATTATTTGTCCATAGATCATTTTTAGTTTATCGGCGTACTTCACAGTCAATCATAACAATCTTAAATCAAAGTACCTATTCAGCATATTTGATATTTTTTTACCAATACCACGCATGTTGTATATAATAATTATATTATAGAATATGACCTAACTACGAAAGCGAGTTCCTAAAAACCAATAACTGTTGAACTCAAAATGTTGTAATGTATTATTATTCTATACTATATCCATGAGTAGGTATTTAGCTAGGTACTTCCAGCTATATTACTCTGTTAATCATCATTTATCATGTCTACATAAAGTTTGTTACTTAAATCAGTGTGTAAACCAATGAACTATGAATTGTTCAAATTATTTTTTCTATTTTGTTGATCGATTTTAGTCTCTGTTTAAAAAAATAAAAATGAAATCTTTGGTAAATATTCCAATTCATTTTCACGGGGACGACACGTAGGCGTAACACCGATTCAATTCATGATGGGAAAGGTCGCTTGATAATGTATTATGTGAACAAGTCGTACACATTTATATGCAGCATTCATAATATATTATACTCATGTGCATCGAACATTATATTATAAATTTTAATTTTTAACAATGAATTTTGTGTGTATTATTATTACATTACGAGTCAAGGGCAACTGCAAAATCCATAAACGTAAATCATATTATTAAATATTAAAATAGGTAAATATTCCAATATTCTATTATTTATAACCTAAGTGATTATTGAATAATAATATTTAGATTACACGAGAAAAATGTATTATAGCTTAAAGGAAAAAGGTTCAAGTTTTGTATGATATATATTGCTTATAAAATATAAAGTTAAATAAGTTATTGGCTATACTTTATATTGTAAACAGTAATTTTATTTTATTTTACTGGTACAGAGTACAGACCAGGCCATATTATTTGTAAAATTTCGGACTGCACATTTCATTTTATTTTCGCTACCGTCTTAGAAAAAGGAATGTATTACATAATACATATATATAATATGTTATATATTTTTGATAATTTAACAATGCAATTCAATAAAACAAAAAAATACTTATCTTTTAATAAAAATCATAAATATTAAATAGCATTTAATAAAAAAAACCTTAACTTAACTTTTTAATAATTAAAATCATAACAATGCATATTACTTTCTTGATTTTTAATCAAGGAAGTATGGTAATTGAAATGAAAAAAGTCTGAATTTTGAAAACTTCAAGAATTTGTGTTAAATAGGAAAATAATAAAAATGCAACTCAGTAATAAATTATGAATAGGTGGGTAATTTAGATAGCTTTAATATAAAATATTAATGAGAGAGATTTGATATCACACCCAAGCGGTATAACCACTTGAACCCACAAAAACGTTGCCTTGAACAGTCCCAACATTTCTATTTTTTTTAACTTTTCTCCTAAACTATGAGAGTAGCTAGAAAGTTGGTTGATAACTCATTAAAAAGGGATTATCAAGTAGACACTAAATATGGAATTAAATTTTTTTTTTAAATTATAAAATTTTTCACAAAAAAAAAAAGAGTTATTTTCCCTAGATTTTCATTTAGCAAGGTAGATCTCCGAAACTGGAGAACGGATTTTGTTGTTTGGGGTCTTGTTAGATTCACATTGGCTAGGAGAAGTGCAGAGAAGATTTTCAGAACTTTATCTCCAATCGTTAATTCACTACAAAGCTGTAAAGATGAAAAACATCAAAAATTCAAAAAACGTCCAATAAAATTTGTTTTAATTTTTTTATGTTCTGTAGTGAATTAACTATTAAAGATAAAGTTCTGCAAATCTTCACTGCACTTCTCCTAACCAATGTGTATCTAACAAGACCCCAAACAATGAAATCCGCTCTCCGGTATCTATCTCACTATATGAAAATGGAAATGATTTTTTGTGGGGTTGTTCACACCGACATTTTTCTGGATTCAAATTGTTATACCACTTGGGTGAGATATCAGTTAATAAATTTCTAAAAATTAAAAATCAAGAAAGCTGACAATTGACTTGGCAAGCTTTTTTTATACTAAACGCTAAACGTGGTTATAGCCATAACCTTATACTTAAGGTTGAGGTCTATGGTTATAGCCACGGACTAAGATAATATATATATAAATATATATATACAGGGCTGGACACGATAAGGTTGGAGGGTGTGGGGGGTTGACCCCGAAATGTTATACAACAGGCGGAGTTTGGGAGGATATTTTCCTTTTAGCATTACTAGCTTTATAATTTTTTTTATTATCAACAAAAAATATTTTAACAGATAACAATATTTAAAAATTGATACAAATAATTATAATTTAATATAATTTAAATTTAAAAATAATCAGGAAATACTCATATTTCCAAGTAGCTGGTGTATTATTTAATTTTTGTTTTGTAGACCGTAGTGTACACACGTTCAAATCGTAGTGCACACTTGTACATTCGTAGTGCACACTTGTATATTC
>WHPZ01581546.1:4091-19296 GCA_016617965.1 Macrosiphum rosae
TTATTATTATTACACACTACCGGTACAGTCGACGGCGACCACACGAAGTTAACTTTTGTTAGAAATTATTACAAAGATAACTGATGAGTATAAGTACGCGCGGTTTTGCTATGGTGACCAAAGTAACGGTGGTGGTCGTATAATACCAAATTAATAAATAATTAATAATTAATATTGCAATAAACAATCGTCTACTGTATTTAGTATAATATTATTGAATTTCACAATGTTATATCACTATAATTGACATTAATGTCCTATGTAATAAAAAAAAAAAAAATAAGAATTTAAATATTATTTAAATTATTTTTTTACTAATATAATTATATTAACGCTTCATATTATTACTAGTTATGTTTCCATGTTTCTATTCAAAATAATTTATTTATACACATTATAATATATTTATACAAATAATTTTTTTTATCAAGAGTGAAAGTCAGTATTTTTTGAATTATAATTTATAACCGGCTTGAAAACTTTTTTAAAATATAATATTATGTTTAACTGTGTTCATAAATTGTTGTAATAATCTTACAAAGTATCTAGTATTCAGTTATTTCAATATACGAAACCATTTTTAATACCTGTATAATTTAAAGTAGAATTAAAATTCTACAAATCTCCATGTATAAAAATATGGCTGTAGTTAATTTGCACCAAAATTGACCCAAAATATATACAACATGTGTAATTTGAACCATTTTTTTAAAACGCGTTTGTAATTTGTACCAAAATAAGGATATGTAATTTGCACCATCCTCAGGTAGTAAAAAATAGGAATTGTAATTTGCACCAAAATTAAAATCGATTATTTTTTCGATACTTTCTTGATAGTACCAACTTACAAGTTTCTATATTCTAATATAAATTTAGCCTAGTTTTTATTTATAAAATGACTGAACTTATACACATATAATTGTTGTAAGCTTATATAAAATAGTATTACTATGAATATTAAAAGAAGTCAGCTTTTTTTAATTTCACGTATAATCATTTTAATTGGCTAACTTTTTTTTATATTTATAATAATATGATTTTATATAAACTTACAATAATTGGTGTATAAGCTCAGCTATTTTATAAATTAAAAATAAGCTAAATTTATATTAGGATATAGAAACATGTAAGTTGGTACTATCAAGATACTATCGAGAAAATAATCGATTTTAATTTTAGTGCAATAATTACAATTCCTATTTCTTACTATCTGAGGGTGGTGCAAATTACATACCCTTATTTTGGTGCAAATTACAAACACTACTTTCGACTATCTCTAGTGGTGCAAATTACATATCTTTAATTTGGTGCAAATTACAAACTCCAAAAATATATAGTATATTGAATTAATTGTATGAGTGGTGTAACGGACTTAAGTATTATCATATAATATGTTATAAATCAACAATGGATTTCTATATAATAATGGTATACACTACTACACTTAGCCGTAACCTCAACCGTTCCATATTTGGTGACAATTCTGCGAACTAATTAAAATCACACCTGGCAAAATCGTATCATCGCACGAGGCAGAAGTTTTACTCCTGCAAGGATAACAAATTTATGATGGACATATTATCCGGGCAACACCCAACACGCTATTGATTCCACCATGGGAATCAACATCGTATATAGGATGGTCAGGAGCACAACCTGATCAGATGTACCTGGGCCACCAATACCGAAGCCACTGCACCCCACCAGCCATTATATACTGGTACTACGAGATTATGCACTACTACGACGAGATTATACATATTATCTGCTATAATAAAACTACATTTCAATTACTGTTCTAAATTGACTACTCTTTCATTTCAAAGCATCATTTTTTGGATCTCTGAAGGGGCAGAACGTTACACTGGTGCAGTCGGAGTGGATTTCTTTCAAAGGAGACAACCGTCAAAGGCTACAGTCAACAAGGAGGAATTGATCACTCTTCCAAGGAGACAACTCTGAAGAAAAACCAACACAAACAAATAAGTCACGTTGCAGCTTTATCAAAATCCATCAGCATCAAGAAACACCACATTATGGTAACTGAATAATTATTTAAAATGTTTACACAAAAGTATATAACATAAATTAAAAGAACATACGAATTATTTAATTAGTCGAGTATAAAGTATAATGGTGTAAAACGTATTATTATATTGCATTATTATTGAGGGCATATTATTATTTGAGAATATTATTATTGAGGTATATTATATTGAATTTGTTAAGATCATATTATATTTTACGAGAAGTTGTATTGAGATTTATTATTGAGAAGTAATATTGAGAATTTATTTATGAGGATTATTGAAGCATAACATATTGAAGTTATTATTATATTGAGGTTATTATTATTCAAAAGTTATTAAGAAGTTATTATTGTGAATTATTATGAGAATATTATTAAGGGCATTTATTGAATTATTATTGATTATTACAGGTCATTTGTTGAATTACTATTGATTAATAAAGGGCATTTATTAAAGGCACATTATGGAGATTATATTATTTAGAATTAAAAACTTATTAAATGAGTAGTAATGAGTAGTGAAGGAATTTCATGGACAAAGAAGGTACATCCCCTTGAACGGAGCTAATTCATTCTATAAACCATGTGTAAATTTAAGAAACCAATTAGAAGTCAATAGCCAAGTAGAAGTCATTAGCCAAGTATAAGTCGAGCCTAGATAAAAGAAACAGATATATAAATTAATTACGAGTAGTAAATTACCGAAAGTTTTGAATATAAAAGAATTAGTATTTAAAACAAAATAACGAATTAAAATGGCAGTAACCATAACATTTTAGGACTCTTATAAATTGATACTTTTGTGCACGAAGGAAGATGATATTTGTCCGTTTATAAATGTATGTGACATGGTAATAAATCTGGTAGAAGAAAAATTTGTATCAATGTTAGTTAAATTTATAATCACTAACATAAGTGGAAAACCGTTAGAAAAAATAAGATATAAAGATGTATCCAAGTGGGAGTTTATTAAAGGTTATTTAACAGATGTGTATGAAGGCTTAACTACAGCTTTAAATTTATAAACACAATTAAATTGTATTAAAACGTATGGTAGTGAAAACGAATATTATCAAAGAATAGGGAAATTATATTACAAGTTATGAACCGTTAACGCGATTAATAAAAAAGATACGGAAATAATACATGAAATATTAAATAAGCAAACGTTAGCAAAAGGATTAATAGATCCATTAAATACAACACCTAGTAAAAATGCAAAATTTAGAAACTCTTGAAGTACCTAGTCAAACAATTAAAAGTAGTTGAACATAATTCAGAAATAGAAAATTCTAGTAGTTATAGGAATGAATATTTAAATAACAGAAATAATAATAATTTAAAGCGATCGAGCAGTAAACAGGATTAAATAGTTACAATAATGACGAAGTCCATACTCCAAAAATTAAAAGATATAATTTTGACCTACCATATAATAATTATGATAATGTTGATAGACTGCCAGAATATTAAATTAAATCAAAAAAAAAGACAAGCCTTATAAATAAATATATAAAAGTTAAAATTTAGAAGTAAGAATTTAAACGGAATAAAAAAAAAAAATAATGATTATAATATATATTACTCTGTGCATTTAAAGTCATAACATTATAAGTATATTATTCATCAAACAATTTCTCATCATACGCGAACCAATATAAGGTATAAAAAACACATATTGATATATAAAAATAAAATCATAGGAATAAATTATTAACATATATGAAAAACAGTATACTAGGACACGAGTTCCTAATAAAATAATAATAATAATAAAATAATAATACATTAGTAGATAGGTATAGCAAAAATATAAAGTAATTGTCCAGAACACTGGAAGTAGGAAACCAAAAAAAAAACGCGACCTTGCACGCGGTGCATCTAGATTCGAAAACATGTAGGGAAAAAAACTAGTCTTGCGATCTAAAATTGATGTACAAATAATAATTGCTAACCAGATAACCTAATAGTCAAAAGTATGTTCATTCATATATAACAAATCATGAAAAAAAACCTAATAGTGCGATACTCACCGTTAGTAAACATACTCAAAATAAATTTCTTAAACGAAAATTTAGAAATAGACGTACACAAAAAAATAAATTTATTCGAAATATACGAGGACCTAATTCAAACCATAGGAAAATTGGTTATATCAATAGAATTGAAAAAAAATATATATTAAAACAGAATTTCATATAGTATTAAGAGCGTGATATCCAATTCCCAAGGGAGGAATACTTGGAAATAAGTTTTTGGCAATTAATAATGTGTTAATAAACGTAGAGGACAAACAATTTAACTATCCGAAATATCGAAAAGATCTAGCGTCTACCAGCATTAATTAGGGAAACCACGAAAGAAACTGAACCTATAAAATTAGAACCACGTACCGAGACCATAATAATCACTGCCCCATTACATAGTGAAAAATAAAAATATCTTGATTCATAAACAAAAAGTAGTACAGGATGTGTAGGGAAATAGTTAGCATGATGAATATATTCGAAGAGTAGAATAAAATAATTAACGAAAATATATATATAAAATATATACATAAATAGAAATAACAATAATTTATTTTGTATTGTTAGTTCTCAGATTCGATTTTTCATAGTGGATTTCGAATGCACTACGATCAATAAAACCGAAATACTATTGATATCCGGCACCATCTCCAACAGTTTGGAAAAATATAAGCCAGTGAAACTGGAGGGGAACCCCCTTATACTTACGCAAGACGATAAGTTGGGGAGATTCCGGCGCAGTGACTTGGGAAAAGTTGTGCAAACAATCAAACGGGTATTCCGGAGTAAACCAAGCTTGAGCACACCATTGTTGGAGCAGTTATTTAAAAGTGTAAACCATCCCCCCTGATACAGGTCAACCTAGTCAACCTTGTCAACATTATACCAACAGAGATATTTGCACATCGATAACAGGGAGCCGATAGTAGTATTTTGGAACGAAACAACAGATTTAACGATTATAAAACGTTTAAAGTTAAGGGGTGTTTTAGCGTATTTAAATATAACAGATTATGGTGATAGGAACAATAATTAATTCAATTTAAAGTTAACTAATTTAGAAACCAAGGAAACCTTATTTTCAGGGTACATAGGAAAATTAAATAAAAATGGCAGAATGTTAAACTTATCGGAAACACATGGATTAGATCATCGTATTACGCATTTTCACGATTCAGTGGCTGACGTAATATTAACAAAATGTATCTTTGACTATGTAGTCTCGAAAATAAGACCGATATATTTATAAAAGTTGAGTAGGAAATATAGGAAAAAATAGCAAAATAGAAAAAAAAGTAAATAAATAGAAATTTGAATATTTAAAATAAGTATAATAATTTAATGCTGAAGGTATAAATGTAGATTTAATACAATTATATTATTCTAGATTTTTCGAAGAATTAAAAAAAATATTAAGCACCCAAGTACATATTTTTAATCTTAAGGAAAATAAGATGGAGTCAGTATGCTTTAACTGGCACATGTTAAAAGCCAACAAAAGATTAAAGGAACGTTACGATTTAAAAAAATTAAATAAGATAACCAGAAATATTGAACTTTTTATGAATGACCATTGTAACGGAAAATGTAAAGATTTATTAAAAATATTATAAAACACAAAAGATCCAAGTTATATACTCGATTATCCTAAATAATAAAATTATGTTGACATATGTGTGTAATGATTCACTATATCATTCACATAGTTATAGTATATTATAATATTTAAGTATTTAACATTAATTGGTGGAATATATATAATTATTAAATAATATTGTAATCAAAAGGGGATATATACTTATATTATAATATGCTTTACTAACATTTTTAGCACTTCTAATATTATAATTTCAGATAATAAAAATTATCTATTGTATTAACAGAATGTAATTAAAAATTGTAAACGACATTATAATTATAAATGTCATATAATGTCATATGTACAACGAAAATTGTAAACTGTAACAAAATGTATAACATGACTGTAATGAAACGTACAATGTGTGTCAAAATTATAAAATGTACTATTTATCATCAACTAAATGACATACAACATTGTAAAAAAGATTCTTAACCTAGATAGTTAGGTTATTCATATTTTTCTTTTTGGCTGGGGGGTGTAACGGACTTACATATTATCATATAATAATATGTTATAATATATTAACAATGTATTTGTATATAATATTGTTAAGCATTATTACACGTGGCACTTAAGTATTCCATATTTGGCGATAATTCTGCGAACTAATTAAAATCACACCTGGAAAAATCGTATCATCGCACGAGGCAGCAGTTTCATTCCTGCAAGGATAACAAATTTATAATGGACACATCCGGGCGACACCCAACACGTTTTTGATTCCACCTTGGGAATCATCATCGTATGTAGGAGGGTCAGGAGCACAGTCTGTGATCAGATGTACCTGGGCCACCAAGACCGAAGCTACTGCACCCCATCAGCCATTATACACTGCTAAGACTAGATTATACATATTTTCTGTTATTGTAAAACTACATTTCAATTGCTGTTCTAAATTGACTACTCCTTTATTTCAAAGCATCATCTTTTGGATCCCTGAAGTGGCAGCGGTGGTATGACAGTGGTATGACAACAATTTAACGGGGTCCGGAACTGCCGTTTATCACCACTACACTTTGAAAATTGGTTTTCACATTTTTTTAAATGGCCATTTACTTGTTGTTTGTTTTCATATCTATGGCGTTTATAGTGCTGCGCATAAAAGTATAAAACCATTTTGTTTCAATAAATAAATAATATGAGAAGTGAGAACGATCGATAGTAGGTATAGAACATCTCAACAACTGTCACAGTCATAAATAATCTAGATACATATACACAATACAGAAGTGTTGAATCAACATACAAATAACCGATTGACAGAGAAACTACGGATATAGTAATATTTATAGATACATATAGTTAGTATGTTGCTGGTTCCTTTAATTATGTTCATTCTTATATGCTAAGGGTTTTATCCATATACATATGTTTACTGTTACATAATTTAAAACACAACTTATCTACCTACTATCGTATTATTAAAATTCGTATTAAACTAGATTCAGCCATCAGCGTGTAAAATATTATGTTATACTTACTAGACACGTTTGTGTAGTGAGTATGGATACATCGGCCTTAACTTACTCGTGTTATAATATTTTTAAACGTTTACCGACTACTTGCTACTTTGTTTTCTTGTGTCAGAGGGGTGGGGGGAGGGCTCTATTTTATTATAATATACGAGTGTATGTTATATAGTTTTCCACTGATATAAAAATAAAATAAAACACCAACAGACTCTCGTTTGACGTACGTAGATACGTATTGTATTTTTTTTTTTTATTGAAACAAATACTATTTGCATAATACTACTACGACGTACTATTCGCGTTCCGAGTTGCGAAGTATTTAGTGTAGATATTTGATGTGACCCAGTTTCAGTGAATACTCGAAAGATGGATTGTTTGAATTGCACGAATTGGAATTAATATAATACACAAAGAAATCGTGTTGTACTAAATATTATAAGTTTATGATAATTATATTATATTATATATATTTTAAGTTAGGTACTACAATGAATGTCATAATCAGGATAAAATTGCTCAGTGAAGTCAGAAGTGGCCCAACAATTAAATATCCAACAATGATTTTCAGTATCCAAAATAATATGTATATTTTATTTATGTTTGTTCTTAAAATAATAACTTAAATTTAAGAATAAAATATATTTCTTGGTATTCCGTGTATTTTTGCTACATTTTGCATCATGATGAGTGCCATTTGGTGTCATCTAAGTTCAAACCAAACGGTGTGTATACATGTCAATAAAAATAAAATTATATAGGTATATGATGACTCACCAAGCATGCGATCGTCCCCTTTTTTCCTCAAAACTGTAGTTATTTAAAATTTGATTTTAGGATTTTTTAAATATACTTTAAGATCATAATATTATTAAATTATTGAGATTGTTTGCTCTACCTGAGGAGTGTTAAAAAAACAGTGTCCCGAAGATATACAAACTTCTTTAAATGAGAACCCTCCCCATTTTCAACTGTCAATTATTCAATAGAGAATTTTTCTGAAAAATTTGTCGTATCAGAATCAAAATTCGTACGGATAGTATTTGAGTTATTTAACTTAGTGTTCTAAGAATAAAGGTCCAGGGCGATTGGCTTATAACTTATAAAATATAAGGGCTATAGGATTTGAAAATTATTGTAATAACTAATATTAATCTACCAATGTTAATAATTTGTAAAAATGGCCCGATAGTATAGCAACTTATACTAGTTCCAATATTAATACATCTATTTTATATTTTTGTAAAAACATTTTTATTGACTACTAGCTGAACCCGTGCACTTCGTTGTCCATTAAGTGTACCAACTCTATGGGACTCTAACTTTGTTCAATTCGTTGTTTAATATTCGGTGTATGGTTTCAAAATTAATCTTAACTCTTCCGTTGCCCGGAATAAAAATTCCGATTCGCAGCAACATTATCAGTTAGGCAATCTACCTGGCTGGGTAAATCGCGGACCCTATGCTTTATGTACGTTAGTGTAGATTTGAACTCAAAAGTATCAAAATTATACCAAGTTTGTCGTTTTTATTTAATTCCACCTATGGTGAGATATACAGAGATATTTTTAATGGAGATATTTTGTCGTATAACCATATTATCAAGGTAGGCAATCTACCTGTGGTATATTCCGGACCTCGTGCTGTTTGTACGTAAGTGTATGGTTTAACTCTAAAGTATGAAAGTTATACCAAGTTTGTCGTTTTCTACCCATGGTGGATTAGTATAATCAATTAATACAAAATCCTAACCTAACCTAACCGTACTAAAATCAGATAAATAAAAAGAAAACTAGTTTTAAATTAGAAAATTCTCCTAGAGGTCTAATCTACACACAAATATTCAATTATATATATATATATATATATATGTATATATTGACAAAAAATAATAATACAAATCAACAAACATGCCCGATTAACCAATATTAACCAAAATATAATACACTATTATTATTTATTTTTTTGGCCATGTCGCCAGATGTGTACTTAAGAGTCCATAACTCCGGAACCACTTATCGCACAGCTTACAAACTTCACAGAAATCATCTACAATCTTAATATGCCCTGAAATTTTTATCGAAATCAGTTTGGTGGATCTTGAGTTATAAAATGTATTAAAAATGTACACTTATTTTTATATACCTATATAGATTAGACACAAATTCTTACATTTACAATTTTACAATTCTCATCAAAATGTCTTACATTTTAATAATTATTAAGAAACTACTCATAAGAAATTTTTCACAAAGTAAATCAGGACTTTCAAAAAAATTATCCAAGGTGGGTTTTCATTTTGAAAAACAGAAGTTTGTATCGCCACAAGACACTCCTTAAGTAGTACTAAAATTATCAGGAGATTGAAATTATGATCTTTAAGTATTAGGTACACTTAAAAATTCTAAAAATCAGAATTCGAATAAATACATTATTAAAGGAAAAATGGCAGGGGAGTATGTTTGGTGAATCATCCTGTATAGAATTTACAAATTTATTATAGGTTGAAATATTTCAAAACAGTAGGGGTTCTAACTGTCGAGCTCTACAACTTATTGTTGAGAGCTACATAAAACAATCTAAAAAAATTAGGGGTTCCACGATAAAAGTGGACATAAAAAAGTGTTCCATGGATAAAAAAGTTTAAGAAACAATGATCTACAACATAATAATATATATTTGACGTGTAATTTACAGGTAGCTATATTAATCAACACAATACATGTTAATATTATTCAGTATCAGAATTACTTGCAAACTATTAAAACTTTTTATTTTTTTCATCATTACGATATTACGATAAGCTGTATACAAATGCATGCAAACCACAGTTCAAACGAACACATTTTTTACTGGTTTTAATTGTTTGCAATGATACTATGATAGTACTAGGACTACCTATACCACTAAAACTATATATTGTATTGGATGTAATTTGTTTGATCTTAATTATTTTTAAATGGATTACAGTGATATCGAATAAACATATTATACAATGACATGCGCGGGGTGAATGACTACGATACGAGACTAATACTTCGCAGCCTGCCATCTCTGAACATTTCCTTCCAACTCATTTTAATGAAAAATTCTTACCGTTGAAGATATTTTAATTGGAAAAAAAACATTCCAAATTGTTTTCATCTCGCGTTTGAATGTACACTACAATACAGGTCATATTTCAAGTATATTGTGTATTATGTTGATTATTATAATTGGAATTTTTAGAATATCAGGTTTAATATTTCAACTAAAATAGCTCAAATACGTTAGTATTTCGAACAATATTTAGATTTTGTTATTTGTTTATAAAAAATCTAATTACACGCCGTAGGTACCTTATATTATGTAATATAATATAATAATATAAATTCGTTCACTGTTATTATTTATTCTATTTCAATATGTCTAAGAAACCTTGACTACCCACTTGTTCAATAATATGAAGATTAATAAAGTTTTAGTCTTTGAGTACCCGGTATACAATACTATAGTAGTATAATATATATAACGTTACATATAATATAGTTCCCTCTAAGTATAATATTGTACAGGGATAAATCCATATCTTGGTAATATTGCAAAACGATTCTCGGCGTTGTTAAACATTATGTTTTCAACTGTAATAAAATATCTCAATCAATCGTCAAATCATTCTTCGGAAAACAATCATGATTTCAAATATAATTAGGTAGTAGCGTTTTATTACAAAACAAACGATACTCGACGAATAGCAAAGATAAATAATATTATTAAATACATTGTAAAAAAAGTAATTTAACATGGGATCGACGGGCTTTATACCTCGACAAGTTTGTTCGGCAAATTGCAATATTCGTTTCTTCGATTTAAATATAATTTTTTTTTATATATAATACAATATTATATATAGCTACAGCGTTTTTTGGAATACACAAAAATCAGTCGAGTAAGAACGTGTTTGACTTGCGGTTAATAATTCGAAATCGCTTTGAAAAACTTTCGACCCTACAGTATAGTTTAGTATTCGGGCGGCTAAGACGTGTAAAAATAGCGAATAATTTCATTTTACGCTTTCGGTTTACGGTGGCGGTGCTCTCAGACAAGACACTATCGGCACACGACGAATGCCATGAGCCCGTCCGAAACCGTCATACCCCGCAAATGTGCCAGTCCGGAAACGGATCCGAATTTCGGCGGTTATTATATACAATTGTTATTGTCCCGACGGAGTTCGGCGTTGACGATTTATGCGCACAGACGACGAGTCGTCACCGTAATGGTGTGTAATCGTCGTTCAGGTGTCGCAGCAGCAGCCCTATAATATCGATTCGCATAAAAGTCTCGGGGTCGTCGAATGCGATAATAAATTATTGGCTCGGAGCGCCGTAAATCGGATCTCGCAAACGTTTATGCCCCCCCTCGGGCGTCGGCATTCGTAGCACAAGACGCGACTGTTCTATATAGTGTCGTACCCGCCGCCGACACACCGTCGTATTACTATAATATACGCGTCTACGTGTTTGGTAACAATGCCACTTGGAAGTTTCGCCAAGGAAGTTTCTTAATTAGTCGTAACTAACCGCCGCCGCCTTATAACCCCCCCCCCCCCCCATCCGATCCGTTCTGGCCATCTGGGCGAACCGAAGAACACGCGTCTTAGCTCTCCCGAAACGCGCCAGTTCGCACGCGACAACAATACGCGACACACGGTCTCCCGACGACAATGATGACAGTAATAATATTAACATAATTTATTCTCATCCACACGACTTATTAAAAAACGAAAATCTGATGTTTATTGAATCGTAATAAAAATAAACGACAACGTAGGGGTAATGTGAAGTACAAGAAATTCATTCAAACATCTATATTATGCATCTTCTTTGTGTATATTTTTATTCTTTGGGGATGGCAATATATCAATTATTATGTTCTAAGTCGAATTCTGGTCAAGAAACCGAATCAATGTTTTCCTTTTCTTAGACGAATGTCGCGTTTATGTTTATAGATATGTGTTATAATATGATTTATTATAATACTAATAATTATAATCATCAGCCGGCGCGGTGTATTGGCAATTATGGTACATATGCGTGTAGGTGATTTTTAAACGGTATCCTTCGCTGTCACATATCACGTGACCTATAAATACGAATTCAATATTGCTATATAAGATGTATTATACGTATCTTTACATTTTCTCAACGATAGATAAATTAAAAATAATATACCTTTGGTTAGAGTAGGTTTGGCTCCAGAAGTTATTTAAATATAACAGATTTCCCAGCCACGTTACAATGTTACACGTGTTAACTCAATTCAACCATTTTTATGGAAAATAAATAATTCGTTTGTATTTTTTTTTACAAATTACTCATAGAGCGTATCGCAGCTATATTTATTTGCCTCCACAATACAATTGGTGGAGTAGCATTTTCTACCTCTCACTGACCCGTAATGACGCCTACGGAACCAGTAATGTTGATTCATTGTTGGGTGTATGTGTGTGTGTGTGTGTGTGAAGTTCGATTAAATCGTTTAGTTTGTCTCTCATCTTGCCGAGCGCAGGCATCCCCTCAATTGAACATTATACAAGGAAAAACTTTTCTAATACTCTCAGCGTTTGATCTTTTGGCTATATGCTTCAGTCATGTACTTGAGTGTACCTATATATACACGGTAATCGTTTAGGTGATTCAACGTGTGTGTCTAGACATTCGATTAAGGCACAATTCGCCAGGGCTCACTATAATCGTTACTAAAGCGAATATAATAATATTATTACCATGAAGTAATATGTGCTTAGAGCGTGATGTGCTCTTTTGACCCCATACGAAAGCGGATACGTAAAACCACCTATACACCCCCAAATTGCATGTTATATTATATAATCGTTATAATATACCCAATGCCTATTAGGTATACATCACATGTCGTGAAGTTTTGGTATTTCCAGACCTACTGATGGACGAGTTAAAACCAACTAGTTCGTGAATTCAAAGGTTGAAACCTACGAACGACAATTATCGATCTGTACTGACTGATTGCTATAAAGATTAATAGTACAATACAGATTATCCGAAGTAAAAAGCATTCCATGTTATGGATATTATTATTTTTAGTATTACCATCATCATTATTATTATAACATAATTTTAAATGTGCCAACGACCCACATTCGTCTCAGAAATATATTCGCTCTCATCGAATGTATACAGGGGCATGACGGACAAATCGCGATGGAAAAGTATTTTTCATGGAGTTGTCATTACAGCAATGGAAGCTTCATTCGATAGGATTCATTATAATTCGGTGGTCTGTGGATTATATAATATTATAAAATGTATCATGGTGATTTACCAAGCGCCCACTCCCCTATTTATTTCATAAGTAATGGATTTATCAAAACTCTGTTTTTCGTGATTTTTTCCATATTTTCAAATACCTAGGCACTTAGATATTTTAAACCATTTAAGGGGTGGTACTATAATGACACACGCACTTATCTTTTTCAAATAAGAATCAACATTTTTATGGTCTTTTTTTGGGGATTATTTTTTTTTTTTAAATAGATAGTAATTTTTAACGTCGTTTATGTAAGCATCGTTTAAAATAAAAACTATAATAATTTCATATAATAACTACAACTGTATTAAATTCAAAAATAGTTTTAAATAACAGGCAAACACGACTTCTAAATTTAAATTTTACTAAGTTTCGTTGAATCCTGGGGATCCACGGAACATAGTTTAAGAAACGCTGTTGTATATAATGTTTCATTATGACATTAATAGTGTATGTATTTAATTTTGTTGAAATATGGCAACATTTGTACTAAATATAATAAAATATTATAAAATATATTTCACAGACATCATCATGGTTCTATATTAAATTAGATATTTTTCCTATACTTAAGGATATCGAAAGTGAGAAGTTTATTATATTGATTAGTAATTGCTCATAAAGTATTTGCACATTTTTTTTCTTTAACACGATACAGCAAAATTTAAGCTATAAAACTGTTTTAGGAATTTCGTCAAGAAAAACAAGCCTTGGATAAGTATTTTAATAAATTATAACGGAAAAAATGATGTAAGAATACTTAGAGTTCATTTTAATTCGCAATATTTTATAATATTTAATTTATGGAGCATAGCCTTACGAAACCTGCACAAAGGTTATTCAAAATTCATTCTTACAAATATTTAACGACATGAACATTAAAATACGTATTTGAGAATTAATTTAGGCTTGTAAATTACAAATAAATAGCACTTTAGCTGAAACAAAACTTATATACCTTTACTTAAAACGTATGCTGAATATAATAGCGTTTAATATGTATATAGCATATAGTTTTCAGATGCTTGATAATGTAATTTATCATACATAATAAATATTTGATCAACTTAAAAAAAACTTTGTATTACATTTTCAAAACTAAAAATATACCCATCAACATTTATCAAAAAAAAAAAAAATTTAAAAATTTAAACGTTCAAATGTCTATAACCTCCAGAACGAACGATAAAATATTTTAAAATTTTAACATGCCACAAATTTCAAATAAATATTTGATAAATATTTCTAAAAATAAATATCAAAAGTATCAAATATTTTATTAATTTTTTTATATTATATCAACATAAAAACCAAATTAATCTTGTTGAAACCCATTGCTGTTACGAAAATATTCATATTTATTGATATTTTTATTTTCATTATTTGAAGGTTATTTTTAAAAGCAGGTACATTTGACCTCCCAATTGTAATTTTCTCGTACGATTATTACAATGATTATGAAATAGTCATTTTTGGTTTTCAATTTTCCTTAACTAATTATATAGTTAAGAAATAACCTATTTGTTTATAATTTATAAAAAGATCTATTAAGACGTTACATAGTCTACTGTAGTATACTACATATTAAATAACAAATTTGTAAATTATATTGATTTAGTAGCACCTTATATTATAGTTCTAGATAACTATTTAACTAATCGGCCTACGTATAGCAAATTTATTATATATTATGTATGTTGTATAGCTATAA
>WHPZ01581547.1:0-14479 GCA_016617965.1 Macrosiphum rosae
CAGGTACAGTATAAATGAATTTTTTTTGTTTTATATACCTATAGTACACAAATATATATTTACTACTAAATATAGTAAATTAAGACCTATTTTGAGGGTAATTATTCGACCCCAATTTATGCAATATTTGCTCCAAATATGTATGGAGAGTATAAATATAATAAATTATTTAGCAATGACTATAAGTCTTTAACATGAACCATGTTGGCGGGCTTGCGTTCCAAAGGCCAAAACTAGCACATACCCTAATGTCAATAGGAGGGAGGCAAATGACAAAGGAGGCTTAAATGACGCCACTGTATCTGTTACCACATTAAATACCCTCAACAATATTAGAAAATAAAATGTATTCCATGTTTCAATAAATTAATACATTTTTTATATTTAATAAATTACAAATCTTATATAAATTTGCAATGTATCATAATTGCAACATTACAGAATAAATTATTTTGCGATATTTTATAGTAATATACTCATAAAATTATTAATTTGGAAAAAACTAGAAGGGGTTCCTGGGGACCCAGCAGTTGATGTTTGAACTTTTTTTGTTGCTATATTTAGAAAAAGTTAAATCTTCGTTATAAGAAAAACAAACTTGTATCATCTTTATTGTAAAATATTAATGGGGTAGAAATGATAAAAAAATAATAATAAAAATTGACAAAAAATTTATTCCGGTACCGGGAATCGAACCCGAGCCTCCTGGGTGAAAGCCAGGTATCCTAGCCACTAGACCATACCGGATGGATATCGGTTGAGCGAATATCGCAGATATTTAAGTATTCAACATCATTTTGTCATGACATTTGATGAACTCTTAAAAAAATTATTTACTCATGTTCCCGGTCTCGAGTAGTCGAATACAAAAAAATTTTAGGGAATAGTTGGGAGCAAAGTGCCAAGAAAAGAAGATTAAAAATCTAAAACATGAGTCTTTGAAACACATTTAAAAGTTTTTAACTAAATAATACTATAATAATATAATAGCTATAGGTAGTTAGGTACCGTACCTATATAGTTCAGTGGCGTAATTTCATCGATTGCAAATTTTCATAAGTCCAATTATTATAAATACAAATTAAGTAATATTTTGAAGCCAATCGATTGCTCCGATTACATGCAAATATCAAAATTTGTATATTTTAAACACTCTGTAAAGTACTTACGTATAAAAATATGTACCTACGCTGTGTAAATATACAATATTTATATGAAACAAAAATGTTATTTTGTTAAATTACTTAAATTTTAATTTAGTCTATACCTACAACAGTCGTAGTACCTATATGTCATATGATAATGACACTGCAGATTGCTATTATTTATAGTGCTATAATTCAATAATTGATACCTATAAGTGATAATGAAAATATTACCTACACTCATAGACCTTGTATAAGTTACCTTACACAGTTACACCCAGGTCATTTTATTATGTTGTTACAGCTTTTATCAAAAAAATTCAACAAATCAATGAAATAGTATTGCACATATTTTAATTTTGATAAATTTTCAGCTTTAGCAAGTACAAAAGCATATTATATTTGCACCTGCTGTACATAACACCATAGGAGGGGACGAAAGTGTACTATACCGTCGTGCAGTGGTGTAGCCAGGGGGGTTTTGGTTTTTGGCTAGGATTAATCATTTATTGCATTGGAATGTTTTTTTTTTTTGATAATCTTTTTAAAAATTTGATTAGTACCTATTTTCAGTAATGACCACGATCCCCTAATTTTAATATACAAAATATGATCTATTTTAACCTGGCTGTTCCATTTTCCTCCAAAAACGAGATACCTCCGTTTTCCTCCGCTGTCCATTTTCCACCACAAAAAAAAGGTTGTTTTCCATTTTCCTCCACATTATTTTAGACTGAAATTGTGTCTACTTTCCTCCAATATTTTAGCCGGTGTTGTAGTATTATGTCCCATATTATTAAGACGAGTAAGGCTAGGATCACTTTTTCGGTTGATACATTCTGGTATCGGCTATGTTAGCTGTCGCTAAAGCCTAATAAAGAATATTTCTTATTTTTTTGATATGCATAAATTATTTATATTAACTATTTCGTTATTTTATTTATTATTTATAGGATGAGGAAAATGGTCAGTGGAGGAAAACGGTATCTCGTTTTTGGAGGAAAATGGCTACGGCCATTCTAGCAATATATAAGCACGAAAAATGCATCTTTTGTGGTTATAATATATTTTATCGAAAGTAGAGTAAATAGTAATTAAATATCACGTAAAATCAAGCACTAAATTTTAATTTCATAAAATCTGTGACAAAAAAAAATATAAAAATGTATTGAAAATGTTATGGATTTATTTAAAAGTAAGACCAAACATAATATGATTTAGATTTTAGGTTACACATCAAAATAACTTTAATCAATTTATTTTTAAATTTTATAAGATGCTTCTATAATTTAAATCTTACCGATATATTTGGAAATTATAGGAAAATCTATTGAATATTTAATTATTTTTATTGCCTATTTATTAGCAAATGCTAACAAACCCACACAGTATATGGGAAATGATAATATTTTGTGAATGTCTTAAAGTGGTTGAATAATGAATATTTGACAAATAATGTTTTATAAATATAAATATTTTCTTCTTATGATAAAAAAATATTGCACTATATGATTGCATAAAAATGTTTACTGATATATTTATAAGTTTCCGTAAAAATATTTTTTGAAAATATAACTATGATTAAAATGTTTTGTCAATGTTTTTTTTACAATATTTTCAAAAATATGAACTTTTGGGCCAAAGAATATAACTAAAATATTTCCTAATTATTTACGCAACTTTTTAAAATATTTTGACAACTATATTATTTCCCTGAAAATATTTTTACCATAGTTAGGAAATATTTGTATGCTGTATGCGGGAAAATGAATTGTTTTACATTCTACCTTAGACTTTTATATTGCATATAATGATATAAATCCTAGTCCTAGTAATGAAAAATTAACAACGATAATTAATATTAGGTATATTGTCACATTTTGTAAGTCGAATTTTAAATGAGACATTGCTAAATATTATATATATCTATAATATGCCAATATAATAATTTTCAATAAATTTCATGAGCCTATATTTAGTCTACATCGAATAGACCATATTATTATTATTACGTAAAATAATATTGTTGGACGTTATAATAGTTATAGCTAAAAAAAAAAAACATTCAACGCACACATATTATTTTAGCAAGTTCTTGGATTTTTGACGATATATAATATACGTTATTATATAATAATATATACACAACACTATCATATGTATACATTATACTTACTATACGTATTACTGTATATAACATAATATATCGTTTCGATCCTCCGTAAGTGGAATGTATAATTTTTTTTTATGGTCATAACTGCTAACTAGTAACAAACGTGAACATCTATAATGTTTGCAAAACAATCACAACACCGCAGAAAAATCGTCTGCAGATGTACGCAAAGACGTTGGGGTCTATTGTACGGTATTGTTATGTTTACAATATCATTTCACTGGACGCGGGTTACGTCGCATCTCTTCGCCAAATATTGTTATTGTGCTCAATCCGCGACATTCCGATGACTTGTGGTCGGTGATGAAGACATAATATTATTCTCACGTCGTGTCCGAAATCGTGGAGTGTAATATAATTGCGCAGCCGAACCGTATAACGCAGTAAGATCATAATTATCTATTATTATAAAATTTTTTTTAAACGTAAGAAAAACGCTACACCTATTATTATATTTTTTTATATTATTATGTTTATGAGACGTGCGCGACGTACACATTTTAGTTCTTATAAACTCGGATACACGTTTTATTCAGACTAAGGAACAAAATATTACAATTTTAATCCATCAGTTTATCTATATGCACATATTAAAGGAATAAGGCACTTATATTATACACATAATATAATAGTGTACTTACCTATACTAATGTGTATTATTATTTACTATTGTTATACAACCATATTTTTTCACTGCAGAATGCACTAGCACTATTATAGGCGTAGTTATTTCAATCGGCAAAAAAGATCTAAAAATATTTTCATAAATGAAGTTAGAAAAAAAATTGTTCTAACAAATATATTACCTATAATTAGTAATATATATGGAAATTTGTATGCATTTTTTTTGTAGGTATATATTATGAAATATTTTATAGACATTAAGGTTCTAATTTATAGACGCTAAGGTTTGGCTCAATAACTATGGGGTAACCAATATATTACTTTACTAATTATTATGTACCTATTTAAGTATTTAAGTAGTTTTTATAAATGATAAATTATTATATTTATTAAAATTTTTTCACCTTCTTGAACTAGTCCTAGAGTTAATATTTTATATCGAGATTCGAGAATAATAGCTATTACCATTACTTATTAGTATTACTGTATTAGCCATTAGGTATTACTTATTAGTTATTAGTTCAATATTATAGTAGGTACAACATTAGGCAGGAACAGCGTGAGTATAGTTACTAACTGCATTAACATTAATAATTGTATTTGACAACACTGACCTTTGTATTAAATAAATCCAACGAGATAATAATAGTTTATATTTATTATTTACCTCTCTAATATTTGTCTTAAAAATTATCAAAACGTTCTTATCTTATGATTTCCAGACATATTTCAAACTTTTTTATTCAAGTTCAAAAGTTTAAATACTAAATTACAAAATTAGATACACCAAGTAGATACATTTAAATAAAGAAGATAGTTAAATTACGAATATTTCTGATTGAAATGTTCGTAATATTTTAATGTCAATAATGGTTTGCAATGTTTACATGATGTTTTAATGTAGGTATTACCTATACCGGGCTATACGTTCAAAATCAATTTTTTTCTCAACTTAAATAGTAGGTAGATATTATATCTAACCTATAATAGGTGACTTACCTGTTATCAATTATGATGTAGAATGCAATGTTTGTTTAAAAAGTGTTGTTGTTTATAATCGAAAAGGACTTCCTTAGTTCATTGTTATGTTATTCTACCTACACAGTATTTCTAGTTATCACGAACAAGTTTAATGACTCAATAATGATACATACCTACACGGCTACAGTATACAACAATCATATTATTATTGTTATAGTAAAGGTATGATATGCCTGATAAATAAATAATAAAATAAAATATACATATTTTAGCTATGAAGAAAATTAATTTATTATAGATTATTAATTTGTATACTAGCTGACATTAAAATGCAGTATGTTGAAAGAAATTTGATGCTATGACGAGCTGTTGTAAACTCATATTAAACAATAAGAACATAAAGCCCATAGTACACGTCATATTCAATCTACCTTTCTTCTTAAAAATAAATCAAATTATATAATTTATAAATAATACCTAAATTAATAAATAATAGGTACCTAGTTACATCTAGTAGGTACTTAGAAATATTTATGAGAGTTGAATAGTATCACAAACATTATTATGCTAAATCAGTAATAGCATTGATTATAGTATTTGGAAATTGAATATAATATAAGATATTCATTATTTAAAATCGAACTTTTGAACTCTTATACAAAATCTCTTACTTACTTACTATTATTTGCAATACATTTTGAGTAGATTTTTAGGATTAAAATATTAACTGTAATAAATTGGTATAACTATTTATGATTTTTTAAATCACGTATAGGTAGTATAGGTACCTTTTACATAAGGTGTAACTAATTAGATAGTTAAAATATTGTCACCACTAAAAATGTGAAAAACTAACTATACTGAATATTATATCATGGCGTATAAACGATCTACAATATAATATACTAGGTACTTCATTAAATGTGTGATATAAATTATTAACTAATTATTTAAGATTACCCACTTTTATAATACCGAATGAAAAAATATGTTTTAAAATGGTGTATTGAAAAAAGCATTTTTTGTACATAATGGTTTTAATTTCCTCAAAAGTGGATTTTATATTAAATTAAATCATTTTTTATGAAAATTGTATTATTGTAACATAAATACCTACATTAATTTTTTTTTATATATTATAAATATTTATTTCACTTTATAAAGATTGGGCCATTGACCTACATACATTTATAATATAAAGGTGGGTTTACATACAACTAACGGACGAACAAACGAATTGGAACCCATATCGAACGCTTTGATCCGACCACCTATTCGCTATTCGCATGCATTCGCTCGTGTTTGGGCTCTAATGTAAACCCAATTTTATGGGCGGCCAAGTGGACTAAAGCAAATTCCAATGTGCCATACTGTCACTGGTTTGAAATTTAGAATCTGAAGATAAAGAGCACTGAGTAGGCAAGTGGCCGGTGTTTAGGCCCTTAGACTTCAGACAAAGAGACCGTTAACCAAGGCGAGCCCTCCCCCACCTTAATATTGCAAATAAAATTAAGACATTAAGTATATAAACTTTAAAGTGGGATAGTATGATTTATATCTATCATATATTCGACTATAGATATATAGCTATATCTGTAAGTAATTCCAAATAAACTTTACTAAAAATATTGTTAATTTTAATTTTTTCTAGGTGAAACAATGAGTCAGCAATTGTCAGTTCTAGGATTATTTTTCTCTATTTTGATTTTGGCTGAAAATTCAACGACAGTATTAAATAATGTATTGCAAAGTAAACCGATGAATACCGAAAATAATAATTCGACAATTGAGATGAAAACAACGTTTTTGAACAAGTAAACATGGTTTTTATTTTAAATATTTATTATTTACATAAGTACCTATATATAATAATAAAAAATCTAGGGAATTCACTCTACTGTATAGTAGGTTTTGAGTATAACTGTAACTATTCAGTAGGCAACTATGATGAATGTGTTAAATTGAATTTAGTAATAAATCATTGCATATACGAAAAATGATTCTAAGCGGAGATTTTTTAAATAATTCTTAGTAATTTATTGATCTGTTATTATAGTACCTTGATATTGAAAGTGAATAGGTTCAATAGAATAAATAGCTTACAATTAGTCTAAATATTTTTTAAATTTTATTGTGTAGGTATAGAAAATAACTATATTTATTATTACACAAAATTGAAAATTTCAAGTATCTAGGTATCAGTGGCGTACCCAGGGAAGTGGACTCAGGGTCCAGAAGTGGCCCCCCTTACTTAATATCATAGTATTTTTTTTATGTTTCCCTGACATCGTCATAAAAACTTATTATGATATCTTACAAAATAAATTATTGTAAATAATTAGGTATATATTATTTTTATACATAGGTACCTACTTAATAGATAGGTAATATAATATATGTATGTAATAAAAGTTATAAAAGCGTAGGTATATTTTTCAAAAATACCTAGTTATTACATAGTTGTTATAGGAATGCGGTGACTTTTAAGTTAAAATATCAATATATGTATCAAATGTATTAAATGTATTAAAACTATACCTATGGTTATAATTATTGGTTCATTAGTATTTAGTAACTAGTAAGGATTTAATTATTAGATTTATAGTTGATATTTTAAATTTACTTATAATATACCTATAAGTATAGTATTATATATAAATATATAATTATATATTTTTGTTTGTAATATAATTATTTTTCCAGAAAATTCATCAAATTTGACAGAACAAAGAATTTGAATGTACTTAATTCCACACTGTTGAACAATATTGTAGCTGTTTCGTCTTTTCCAAATTCTTCTCAAATCAATCGTATTCCAAGACAAGTGTCAAATAAAAATAATAATGAAGATACTGAATATAAACGACACATTAAAGTAATATTAGATTTAAAACCTGACAACTATGAAGATATGTATGATTATTATGATAGTGGAAAATATAATGACAATCGAGAGAAAAAAATCAATGGTCTAATAGATGAATTAAATTTACACAGGGAAATAGAACAAAATTCTAGACCAGTAACAAGAAATTTAAACGAATCACAAGAGAGAAAAAGATGCACTAAGACAATTACACAAAATTTAGATTCTACAAATCATCAACAATCTCAAAAACTACTTTCAACAAATATCGAGGACAGAATAGAACCAACGCTTAAATGTAAGGATTGTGAACTTTTAAAATCAAATATAAATCTAGGGGAACCTAAAAATGATTATGATAGTAATCAAGAATCAGAAAAAGTCGTAGACAATGATCACTTTATTAAAGTTTTAAATCAATTAATCGACAAAATAAATAAACCAAAAAATGTTAAATCTACTTTAATTAAAGAACTACCTATACAAAAAAGTATTGAACCAAGTATATTGGAAAATAGATTTGTTGAAAACTCAAATACAAATAGTTCTTCTTCTGAAGAAATGATAGTTAAATTTGAAAAAATAAAAGGAAATCGCATAATAAATAAACTTGAATCTAGTCCCGAAAATACTTTTGTAAATGGAAATTGGGTAAGAAATAAAATAATAGAAAATAAAGTTAATGATTGTAAACCAATAGAAAATGATCGCAGAAGTGGATTTAATGATAAAAATGAATCGATTTCAAAAAATGACATAAAACAATTTAATTTAAAAGATTCTAAAAATCAAGTTATTGAAACTGACGACAATATTTCTAATAAGTTAAAAGATTTATCAGTAGTTACTGAGAAAGAAAACACATACATTTCGACATCTCCACTTCCGGAAGTAAACGAACACTTTTTATTCTCTAGAGAGACCATTAGGCCTTTTGTTGTATCATCTACATCAACAGATAAAACAGATTCTAGTATGATTGACGATAATTATAAATTAAAATTTACAACCAAAGCTTATACAGATCAATTTAATAAGGAAGACAATATTTCGAGTTACAATGAGAATAATAAAAATCAAGACAAACAATTTGAAACATCTATAAATAATTTTCCAACAATGGCGGCAATATTTGAATCAAAAGAAGAACTAACATCAGATTTAAATGAGACATCGAAACTACAAAACCCAGATGGAATTGCAGAGTCTAATGATAATAATTCAAACTCAAATTATTCGACCGGTGACACAATTGTAGAGGAAAACCAAAATAATTCTTTGGATGATAATATGAATTGTAATTGTAATAAAAAAATCATCAAGAATATTTTAAGTTCGACAGTAGTGACAAATATCACAGAAATAAAAACTGATATGGATACATCACCAAGTAGTTTAAAAATGAATAGTCACAAACGTTCAAATCAATTAATTAGAAAAAATGGTGCAATAAATAAATCCAAAAATAATAATAATGAAGAAAATTTAATAAAAAATAAAAAGGATTTAAACTCGGATTTCTTGGGGAAAAAACAAGCGACATTCGAAAGTTCAAGTAAAAATAATCTTAAAGAATCAAATTTAAACTTGTTACAAGGATCAGTGTTAAATATTGATGGAAATCATTCACGAGGTACGAAAGACAGTAAAACAAATAAAAATGAAAAAAGTGATTCAAACAATTCTTCATCTAGCTCCGTAATTCCCGAATTAAAACTGAAGAGTCAAAGAAAAAGAAATAACGATGAAAATATCAACAAGGTGGAAGAAATTAATAATAAAAGAATGTCTTTAGTTCACAAGAACTTACCACGGATAAATACGAGGCAATTTGTTGCCAAATTAAAACGTATACCACAGAATGATGATACTTCTGTAAGAAATAATAACAGGGAAAACAATGATATGGATAAAATAATAGAAAATAATAACAGGGAAAACAATAATATGGATAAAATTGCAGAAAATAATAACATTTTTACCAAGAGTTCTGCTCAAAAGGTAAATAAGATTATAAGCCGAACTCAACTTAAAACTATACCAGAAATATCAAGTAAAAAAATAGAAACCATTACAAAAAAGAGTCCGGGACATCTTGTTGAAAAAATAAAACTTAATATTCCAATAAACTTAAAATTACATACAACAAGTAATGTTGGTGATTACGATAATACCAATTATATGACAAGAACTAAAAAAATATTTGCTTCTCCCAGGATTTTGTCACAGGTACCAATAAAAAATATTAACAAGAATTCCCCTCAAACTACATCAAGAAATCTAGAAAAACTTACAGAAAATGATGATGATAATGCTACACAAAATATTCCAAGACAATTGATTACAGGATCATTATTTAATCCTAATACCCGTATTGGTCAAAATCTCAAAGAAAATAATATAAATAAAAAAATAATTTCTCGAAAAGACAGTATAAGTACAAATAATTTAGATCCTGTTCAATTACAAAGACAATCGAGCTTGTTAAAATCTATTGAAAACACTAAAATTCAAATGAAACCCAAAAATAAAATTGTAAATAATTCAACAAAAATGCCTACATATAATAAAAATAATAATACTATGATAAATCAAAATGTTTCAAAGACTATAATATCCAAACCGGCTATATTAATCCAAAATCCAAAAAAGATTAGTTCTTCAGATACAACAAAACAGATGAAAAATAACGAAAATATGCCAATATTAAAATTAAATAATGCAAAAACAAAACCAAGTTTAATACCGTTATTTTCAGACAAAATAGGTAACACCAAATACAACCTTTTTGAAAAACCACTTACCTCAAGTTTGAAAAATAAAAATATTCTTAACGACCAACCTCCTACAGAGCGTATTTTCAAACAAAAAACAGACACAAAACATAATTTAAAATCCAAGTATGACGCTGACTCGAATGTTTTGTTGAAGTCCTATCCGCCAAATAAATCTCAAGTAGAAGACCTATATGATCACGAACATGCACCTTACACTAAAGAATATCTAGAGCCAATTTTATTTCGTGAATATTCAGAAAAGGCTAACATTTCAAATAAAAATACTCAGTTCGTTATTCAGTCCCCAATCAGCAGACAATCTTCAAATAGAAACCGAAAGGACAATAATTTAGACCTACAACTGTCGCAACCGGTGCCGGTCAACAGTTCAGAAAAAGACGAAAACGACGATGATACCCAAAAAAACAATAAAGTCGAAGTTAAAGTTAAAAAACAAAAAAATCAGCCACATTTGAATACATTAAACGAATATTCGATTAATAGCGATACGCTGAACAATGATAAATACGATGTATGGAATCCCAACGACGAATCTACAAACCCGAATAGATTTGGAGTACTTTCGCAAGTGAAGATAGCCGATGGCGTATTTAAGATACCTTTGGTGAGCCAAACAAGTGTTGATAATAATGGTTCCGAGTATGTGTCCGAAATTTTTATACCAATTGAAAAACCCGATGGTCGGCACTCGGCTATATCCCTTACAAAGTTATTGACTGGTGATTTTAAATTATTAAATGAACCGGGAGTGGAAAATCTTTCAGTCATACAGCCTAAACCTGAAATAGATTCAAGTGATTCGACATTGGGTTTAACGCGTACTTCAACAGACTGCGAGAGTTCAGATATTACTGATTATTCGGTCAATCCAAATCCGACGAAGATTCTAGAAGCGATTAAAGATGACAAAAAACTATCTGCACCCATACATATAATACAAATAATCAACAACGGCCAGTGTCCGTACAAGCATAACGTTACTGATACTGTAAAAAAATCCGTACACGACAATGATGAAAGCAAATTTCGTAAATTCCGAAATGAAGGTAGAAGATTATCATCCGTAAGATCTCAAAATACGCCTAATAATAATAAACAGATAGATAAAAAAATCGGAGACGCGTACAATCATTTTGATTCAGGAATTCTAGATAGGTTTCTACAAGTTTACTCTCCACACTTGGTTTGATAAGAACTTTGATAATTTTATAATATAAATTATACAGCCCAGATAAAAATAAATTATATTGATATATATTCATTGCTTATTTTACATGAATGTAAACATTTTTTTTTTATAAATATATTTGACCGATACCAGCCAAGATAAATATTTTTATGACTAATTAACACTATAATATAATTATTTGTACATAATTTTATATTTTTAAATCGATTATTTTTTGTTAAAATTCAAATTAGGTATCTGAACTTAAATGCATTATGTTAAATAATTATTTTTATAATACGTAGTTATGATGTCTTATGTGTCCTTATTTGTTCAGTGGAATTGTAATAGTAAAATGAGATAAGTTGTACCAGCAACAAAAGCCTGAAAAATAAACAAAAGGTATAAAAAAAATTGTTTGTGTTTATTTTTTATTATTAATTCATAATTATATACAAATTAGTTAATAATATTCAATATTTATACACAGTAGAAAGTAGAAACCGTTTATTATGATTAATGAGTAATGACGTTCAAGGGACTAGTCAAAATTAGTCATAATAACCGATTGTCATTACAACAAAATAACATTTAAAAACTTAATCATATATACAATCAGTGTGTCATATTTTTATCACTAAATAATGACTTCAATATATACAAAAGAAAATAAGAAATAAAATTAAAAACGTTGTTTTTTATTTTAAAATTAAATTAACTTGTATTAAAAAATGTGTTATTTTAGTTTATACTTTATATAAAAAACATGCAATATTTTTTTGGTTTTTTTTTAAATTTGTTTTTAGAATTTAGTATTATCAGTTGTTATATTACCTTCGATAAAAGTTTAATACAGTCACTATGGATAATAGATTTTTTCAATATCAAAACAACCGTAATAACATCCGTATAGTCATTAATCATTATACACTATACAGACGAACTACGAAGTAGATAATCCAGACTAATACTATTGGTTTCTCACACTACAAATATTTTTATCTGAAAACTAACAACTCGTTTGCGAACAACAAAAAATGTTAAAACTATTAATACAAATTTTGAGCTCAAAAATGATTCAGATCGTTTACGAACAACTATTAAATAACAAATTATATATTCTGGAAAATTATGTTTTGGCCTAACTCTGATTTTCCTCCAGTATGTGGGTATGTGCACCAAGTAAAAATCTAAAGACAACGAATTGGCGTAGAAAGTTTTCATCGTCATTACAATAGCCAATTTTACTCACCACATCCAAACATGTACCTACCTATAGTTATCAAAACAACTATGTTACAAATTCAATTTAGACTTAGATTTCTATTCAATAAAGAAAAATACAATTAATTTTTAATGAAAATACTAAAATATAGATGCCACGGATAAATTAAATTTTTTAGACAAATGTTGGATAGAATTATGACTTATAACAAATCCATAAACCGTTTTGAATATTTAAATCAAATAGAAACAAAATACCGCTGAAATAAGTTAGTACATATAGGTAACAACGGACTATAAAATTCATTAAATAACACTACACATTTAATTTAAATTTTAAATCAAATTAACAAAAAAGAAAACATAAGTAATAGCACAAAATAAATTAACAAAAAAATCATGAATCATGCCTGTCGATACAGGCAGCCCTATAGCCTATAAAATCTAGAGGGAAAATAATCTTACAAAGGCATAAAGCATTTAAACACGAAGATATTTTATTTTTTTTTGTTTTGGTAGATTATTGCTATAGTTTATGAACGCAAATGATTTCTAGGTTTGGGTCATTTTAAAAGGTATTAAACATTTGTGTGAGCAATCGAGTCCAAACATACCTGACATGTCACTACAACCAGTGCTATTATAGACGGTATCTACAATTAAAAAAAGTTAGAAAAAATACACTCTTGGAGCATTTTTTTGCCATATGTTGGGTTTCCATGTTTCTATGATAATTAAAAAATATTATGTTCAACTCGTAATTTCAAAGCCGGGTTCCCAAGTACGTCGTTTGTCGTGTTGTGTAGCCGTGGGGTCCATGGTATCATTCTCTAACCATAACCTACCAGGATATTCTCAGAGTTGGGTCAAGCTCAACTTTTTGATATAATACGACAGATGACGTAACAACAGTGAAGTGTAATGAACTCGGCTTTAGAAATATAATTAAAATATCTAATTATTTTATCGACCAATCAATGTAGGTACAAGCTTTTATCTTTCGACATTCATCGAACAGTATTATTTTAATAAAATATAAAATATTATATACAAATATAATTAATAACTATTAAATACATAATATTATGTGTAACTAATTTATCAATATTAATGTTAATATTTATTTTAATACCTACGAGATATAAGTATTTTAATGTTCTACGTTTCTATGAAAACCTAAAAAAACACAATTCACCAAAGACTAAACAACAAATCAGTTTTTATAAATAAAAATATTTATATTATACATGTACGTATACAAATTAAGCAATTAAAACATTGACAAGAAATATATAATAAATCTGTACATATTTACATTTTTAAGCTTTTGCATAGCTTTTATTGCGGGCCTGAAATAGTATACTTTGGGGCGAGGGCGGGAAATTGCTTTCCCGCACGAGCCACACATACTATTTTTTGTCACGCCACTGCATTCATCGATCACGGCAAAGGTAATGCAGGGATCTATGCAACAACTAGGCAATAATAGTTCTACGACAA